>CM055853.1:17393318-17633318 GCA_029490765.1 Euthynnus affinis | reverse complement strand
GAAAGATGAAAGAATGAAATAATGAAATAATATTCATTTCTTTTCAGTTAGTCAGCGCTGTCTCGGTCTAACAGTGGCTTGCAGACACACAAAAACACACACACACACACCATACAAGCGTGGTGTTACCCAGACAGACTTGCAGACGGGGGCAGGGAGCGTGGTCAAAGTGGAGTGCAAAGAGGATGAAAGACTGCATTTTTCTTCTTGTCCTGAGACGGCTGAAAACATTTGCGGTATTTTCCTATACTTGGTCAAAAACGCATGCGCCGCATACACGCGCTCGGGAGAGTGTAGTCGCATTCTCGACGCCCAAAGAATGTGACCTTTCAGCGTGTTTGCGTCTGTGCCAGTGTGCCTCCAAGCAAGGCATTACCTAAGGACAACTGTCTAATGTCTGCAGACAAAAAGGAAAAACATTTTCATCCACAAACTTTTGGATATAAATGACTTTAAAGCTGAATGAGATCTCAAATCTGTACATCACAAACTTTGACAGTGAAGAGAAATAAACCATGTAATGTTCACATAAGAGCTCTAAGATAAAATATGTATCTGCATCTTGTTTTTCTGGGTACAAAGAGGCAGTGAATGGAGCTCTGTCAGTCAATCTTGTAGCCAATATTTGCCAAAATACTACTTGACTCATGTCTGACTAAGACGGAATGAAATTCTACGAAACTGCGCTATAAACCGTGTGACACTCAAATCCTGCTGAAACCGATACTAATGAAATTCTTAGGGAAAGGCATTAAGACCATGTGACACTAAGACTCTCCTTTGAAACCCCCATTAAAAAGAGCCAGAAAACGTCTGGCCAAGGATTGCATCCAAGCACCGAATAGTAATAAAATATTTATTGAGTGATTACACTGGAATAGATTTTGCTGCCATCAGTTAATAAACAGGGAAAGATGGACGATTGAAGAATAGACCGAGTAGAAAATTGTGTGTGTGTGTGTTGTGTGTGTGGTATTGTGTGTGTTGGAGGCCTGTTGGGGAAAACAAAAAATTTAATCTCTGGAATGCATTGTGCATCTCTCCCTCTCCGACCTAACTATGCCAGTGTGTGGAGGGAGGGATGGATGGATGGATGGATGGATGGATGGATGGTGTGTGTGTGTGTGTGTGTGTGTGTGTGTGTGCACTTCAGGACAATAGCAGTTAGCTGCAGGATCAGCGTTATCTGTTGCGAGACAAAGCTGCTACTGTTCAAACGACGGTAGACACGCACAGGCACGCTGTGGGGCGTTGGCACACTTTAGATTAGGGAAATGGGTTTTGTGGCGGTGAAGTTGCCAGTTCAAATCTCTAGAAAAACTAGGCCCAGGGAAAAAAAAAAAAAAATGCTTGCTATTCTGTTGAGGAGCTCTTGATCCAGGCACAGTGGTTATTCTGGGCAGCTATCCATTGAATGTGACTGTGAGTGTGGGAATGTGAGGAGGGGTATTGCTAAAAAATGTGCATGCTACTAGGGGGAAACATATTTTTTAACGTTGAGCCATGTTGATAATGAGAAAAAAACACATTGAAATGAACCAAAAGATTTAAAGAAAATAGCAGTGAAGAAAACATTTTAATTAAATTATTATATATATATATATATATTTAGTGACAGTAGTTTCCATTACCACTGATTTTAATATGACATTCAGAAATAATTGTAACAGGTGTGGAGGACGTGATTGTTGAGAGTATCTATATGTTTTAGTTGGTGTAAGGGGGGGTCTGGGACACGTGCTTGTTAGGGAGTAGCAGATGCAGAATACTAATCTGATGGGACCCCCATAATCTGCCTAGTTTGTGTGTGTGTGTGTGTGTGTGGTGTTCACCAGACAAGCCCCTGCAGCGTGCTCTGCTTTGCTCCGCATTTTATCCCCTAAGCCACGCCCAAAACAATGTGAAGCGAGTGCTTCAGCCGTAACTGCACTTTGAGTCAGAAAGTTAAAAACACCCCCACGCTCATGCACACGCACGCACACACGCGTGCACGGACACACAGACACTCACACACACACACCAGGTCTGATCTATTAGCGATTACATCATTGACACACTGGCACTCACGTGTGGCCTACTTGACTAGTAAAAAGGAACATGAGTCGGACAATGTGTCAGTCTGTGTCAAGCTCAAACTTCCACAGACATGAGCTTATGATTTTTTTTTCCATTGACATGCATGAATTTTTTTTCTTTTTCGTCGTCATGTCAAATAAATAAAACACAGATCGTTATGGAGACTGTTTTATCTCGCACGTGGAAGGCATTCTCCATGTTCTATCGCAATTCTGCAGATTTTGTACAAATCAGCCGTAACACATCGGTTTGATCAGATGTTATCGGAACAAAACCAACCTCTGTCCACTCGCGGTGATATTCTTATCTAAAAAAGATGTAAAGAAAACGCGGGAGGGTTGTTTTTAAAGCGACAGAACACGCCTGTCCTTCGCTGATGTTACGGGATGTCTGCTTTGCGTGTGGCTTAAAGTCTCACCTCCACCTCATAGGTGAAGTCTGTCCCGTCCAGGAGGGTCACGTGACACACCACCAGCTTCATCTTGGTCTTCCTCACCAAACGGAGGGGAGACTGGAAAATAGAGGTTTGGCCTTCTCCTCCTTCCGCTTCTTCCCCTGCCTCTCCTCCCTGCTCCTTCTCCTTCCGCTCCTCTGCTCCTTCGCCCTCGGCTGTCGACTTTGTCCCTTCGAGACTTTTCTCGGTGCTCTCTTCCACCTTCTCTTCCTTGGCAGGCTGAAGGAGGAAAGAAAAGGAGGGAAGAAAAAAAAAAAAAACTTGAGGAAAAACACGTGAAATGAGAAAGTCGAACCAGATTTCCCTACTGTGGCTGTCAAGTAAAAGAACTTCAGAGATTGATCAAAGTCATGAAAAGTCCGTCTGTGGGAAAGAGTTTTCTCTCTATCACTCTTAGTATTTTCCCCTTTTAGTGTGAATTTGTTCTTATACAGTGCAGGCGTTTCTTTTGGCCTGATTACTGAAATGTTGATGTCACTGGGTGGGCCTTGGTGGCTTAATGTGATCACTGGGAGGAACAGTTGATGTGTGATGGGGTGTGTGTGTGTGTCTTTCTTTCTTGGCTGAACAACGTGCGTTGTGTTTTACATTGTTTGATTGTTGTGAAAAAAGACTTACATTATATAACAACATCTCATCATCTCAGTTCCTTGTTCTGGTGAAAAATCGTAACCTTATCAAGTGTGTGTACAGAACAATGCTGTGTGTGCGTAACTAATGAAGGGACAGAACTTTTTTCTTTCTTTTTTTTTTGGGCAAATGACTTTTCAGAAGTTTACTGACGGGTTTGGCGGAGGTTTAACGGCTGTGTCTACTGCAGCAGAGAGAATAACATTCATATGAGATAAAAAAAAAAAAAACCCTCTGCATAACAATTTCAAACTCTGCGATATGAAAGATAAATGTTACTGGATGTTTCTGTATATTTCAGAGACTCCAGGGGGTCACTGCCTCCACAGCCAAGTAATAGCTCCAGCACATGTCGACACAGCCGCCCCCACTGTAGAACCACAACTTGTCATTTTTAAACATGGATTTTTGTATTAAACAAAAGATAAAAATGCTTCAGTTTGTGCTTCAGATGTGAGCTGACAGAGCTAGTCTTCCAGTCTTTAAGCTAAGCTAACCTAACCAACTTCTAGCTCTTGCTCCTTTAAATCTAACTCTCAGCAAGAAAGCAAATAAATGCAAAGCAAAACAAGAAAAACATTCCTCATATATAAACATTATATATGTATATAATACTATTCACCATAGAAATGGCCTCATCATTCCTTGTACACTATACCAGAGAGTACTGGGAGACTTTAGATGACCCGCCCACTATTTGTTGAGGCTGCCATGTTTTCCCCTTGTGTTGAAGCGAGGGGAACAGTATATATACACGGTACCTCAGTGTCGGCACTGGCGTTGGAATGAGATTCTGCTTCTTTTTCCTTTACTTGCTCCGACTTGACCTCCTCCTTCTCTTCCACTTCCTCTGCGTGACCGTTCACTTCTGGGGCAGGCGCCTCCTCTTCCTTTGTCACCTTGCTTAATTCCTCCTCTGTGGATGGGACCTCCTTGGTCGGAGAGGTCTTCATGGGTCATGAAAAATAAGATAAGATAAAAAAAAAAGTCACATAGTTAGTAAGTATTTTGATATGACTGGCACACTTCGAAGGAAAGATTTAAAACCTTTACTGCTAATTTAAGGTTTTCTTATTAGTCATGTGAATATAATTAGTGTGAGACATTATTTCTGCACACACACACACACGTCTGTGGATGTGCACACGCTGACACAGCGTACCTGGCTTTGAGACTTCTGCTTCTTAAGCCATGTTGGCAGGTATCGAGAGATTCCTTTGCCCTCTTTGCCCTCCTTCTCCTTCTCCTTTTCCTTCTCCTCTCCCTCAGCGTTGGCGACTTCCTGAGTCTCTTCTGTCGTCTTCTCCGATTGGTCCGGCTGAGCAGCTGACTCCTCTGCTTTCTCCTTCACCTCTGTCTCAGAGCCTGCTTCTGTTGTCATGGTGACCCGTCAACCTGCAGAGCGAGAACGGAGAGCAACAGCGTTAAGTGATGTTTTTTAAGAAGTAATCACATATTTACAAAATGATTTTGAACCTTTTTTAGTATGTTTACATTTCATGAAGTGTTACATTTACAAAAACTTAGGATTTTATTTATTATTTATTATTTTAATGGCAATCTGTGATATTCATACTTTAAATAATAATGACAGTTTGTTTTGTCTGTTGATCTCTCACAGAGAGGTGGAGAAAAATCAGACTGCCTCACAGATTTTTGGCACAAATATAAATTTTTCATGGCGCACAACTGGAGTATCTTTTATAAATGAGCCACACGGTCTCATGATTTCCACCTTTGAAAGGGATCGATGCTTCCTTTCCGATGGCAAACTGAGATAAAGCACCTCACATGTACTGATATATGAGGTACTTCAGTTGTGTCATTCAGGAAGTTAAAGCCCTACAGGCTGCAAAATTAGTTTAGTAGAAAAAAAAAAAAAATTAAATATATTGGCTCACAGCTGTTAGCACATGAGCTCATAGCTGTTTGAAACATTAGCTCTTGACTTGGAAGCACGTCTCTTTTACACAAATGCACAAAAACACAAGTTCAGGATGTCATCATGTCGCGCAACGAGTCTCATTTGGGTCAACAGCTTAAGAGCTGGTCACCACACACTCATGTACGCACGTAAACACACACTGAAAGGAGGAGAACTGCTTATAATCTGAGTCATTGCTTTCACCCCGCAGCTGTGGTCAAAACACAGCACACACACACACACACACACACACAGACACTCTTCAACCCAAATATCTTTGGCAGCGCTGTCCACACAAACCCTATAACGGAAACGCATATATTCATTCAGCATGACACTAATTTGTTGATAACACTGGATGACCGTGACATTGGTCTTGAGGGGAAGTTGAGGTCAGCGCGACGGGTGTTTACCTGCATACACAGTCTGCTTTGGTGCGGCGTGTGTGTGTGTGTGTGTGTATGTGTGTGTGAGTGTTTGTACACAAGCAGTTTCAGGCTGAGGGTTCGGCGTGATTTATTCACTATTAAGTCATCGTCGCCCCCCCCCGCTTTCTCCTTCTTCTGAATCTTTCCCCCTTGACTATTTCTCTCCATCACCCACTATGTCTCTCTCTCTCTCTCTCTCTCTGCTTCTATTATTCATTATGCCGTCTGAATTTTACCACTCTGACCATCTCTGACTTTTATCTTTTCTGCCCTGCCACCTTTGATAAGAGAGGACACGCACATACATATAGCCACAGTGCAGCAGTGGTTGTGTAGGGAGGGGCCCGGGAATAAAAATAGAACAGGACTCCTAACGCATGATCGACTAATGAGGTAGGGAGGGGAGGAGGAGTGGGAGTGGGGGGGGGGGGGGGGGGGGGGGGGGGATGGGTAGAGAGAGAGAGAAAGAGAGAGAGAGAGGTGCACATGTAGGTGTGTGCAAATGTGGGGGAGGGAGGGAATACACTGTTTGCTCTTGTGTGTAGATAAGGAAGACAAAAGACAAATAACGTCTACTGAGCCGTTAATTAATGTTACTTAAGAAACTTAAAACGCTATAGACTGTACATAAAGATGGCAAGGTGTGACGTCTCCCACTGGTTTGGATCAGAGCCAGTTCAGTTGCAGCTTATGGTTGAAAAATAATACTGACTTAAGTGTTATCAGTATTAGTATAGCCAGGGATGATTGTATTTTAAGGTGCGTAAGTCGTGGTAGCCATTGCATCTCCAGATTAACTGTAGCAATAACAGTTCATCAAAATATCTAATGAGATGTCATTTAGGATGTCTTGTTAAGCAACTTGTATGTACATGACCATGTAATCTGTCCAATCTGTCATTAAACTCAACAAATGAGACAAGAAATAATGATGTTCTGTAGCTATACAGGCTTTAAATGTGCAAGAAAGTATAAAAAAAAAGTACCAGATTTGCTCCGTTATCACCCTCAATCCTAACATAGAGTTATCAGACCGGGTCTTCTACTACCTGCTTGCTGCAGTTCCCTCTCCTCTGAGTCGCCGTGTTTTTTGTTTTTTTTTTTTTTAAATGGACTAAGCTCACAGCATGTATGTGAGTTGGCATCAGACCGCAGCTTCGTCACGGCCACTTAGTCCTGCTTTACCCTGGCTCTCTCTCTCGCTCTCCGTCTCTCTCTCTCTACAACCGCAACCAACACCGGGACCCTTGTTCTACCTCTCTCATAACTTTCTAACTCCACTTTCAACTCTTTCGCTTCTCTCTTCCTCTATCTCTGTCTCTTTCTCTTCTTCTACCCCTCCAGCCCCCCCCACTCCCCATCCCCGGGTGCCTCTCTCGTTTTCATTAAATCTCTGCATTCATCTCTCTTCTCTCAATCCCTTTCTTCCGGGAACCCCCTTTCAATCCCCTCCAATCGCCCGTTCGTATTATCTTCCCCAGAACCCCCCCCCCCTCCACCCACCCACCCCCTCTTTCTCTCTTCTTCCCACAGTCCATATAAACAATAGCGTGACAATATTATGGTCTTTTCATATACACACATATACACTCACTGAATGGCTTATGACAGTAAAACCATAATACCAATCTGTATAGTAACTCTATATGTCAGTTTTAGGAAGCTGGCAGTCATCACAGTCTACAACTCTAACAGCACTTTCCTATGAACGGGGGTCAAACGTGGGTTGTGAGCGCGCGTTTAAGCAGACCCGCGTCATCACCGAAAACATCCGAAAGCCCAAGAGTATCTACGGATGTTATGTGTTTTGTTGTTCCATTAAGAAAAGTATCTCTCCGCAGAGACTTTGTCCAGAGGCGATTACTGCACTACTTGTGTGTTGTGGTGCATTTTATCGGACTATTTCACGCTCAATTAGTAGGGATCAACTAAGCCACTTGTCCAAAATAGGCAAGAAAAAAAAAGAAAAGCCTGCAGATTCAACACGATAATAAACACCAACACGCAAGCTAGTCCTGCAAATTAAAAGTAGGTGAAGCGTTACCGTGTTTGTACACACGCACACAATTTTTCGGATTCAACTCGACTGAACTTTCTCTCCATATCTCTGTCGGACACACACCCATTTCTCAGGCCATTTCCTCATCTTATTATTATCTGTAAAAGCTTACATAAATGTTTACTACTCGCCGTTGACGACGGCTTTATCTTCCTTTATCTGTGAACAAACGCTTATTTATGCTTTCTACTCTTCACTTGTTTGCACGTGAAAAGCAGGAAAACAGTCCTCACAGTAGATTAATTATAGAGGAGAAATAAATTTAGCTTTTCTCGTCTCATTCGCTCAACCCCGCCCTTTCGTATGGCATGCTCGACGAATGGTCGCTGCACATGACTGTCACAGCAGTGACATGAAAAATTAACTTAACAACACTAACTAGACACTTTAACCTCTGTGAACAGCTCCATCTCTGGCTTTTACTGCTGTGCGCCACCAGAGAGAGTAGATCCACCTTTACATCCCTTTTCCAAACAAGCAACGTGTCGCACCTGTAAAGTTTTTATTTGTCAAAATGAATTGATGAACGGATGGATAGAACTTATGTCCTTACCTATTGTTGTTTGTTGCTTTCTTTTTTCCCCTTGTAACCCCCTTTATTTCTTCTCACCTCCTGTTTCCTTCCTCTTTGTTCTCACTTTTATTTTGAACTATTCTTTCTGCTCTCTATTCTTCTTCTTTCTTCCTTCCTTTACTTTCGCTTTCCCACCTTCTTAGCAAAAACGCCCGCCCTACAAAACTGTCATTGCCATTTTCTCTCCTCCATCCTCTCCTTCTCTCCTTCTCCAGAGCAGCACTGCGCCTGCTTCCCCTGCGGGACTATTGCTCGGAGAAACGAGGGCAGAAAAATGAGTGAGAGTGTGAGAGAGAGAGAGGGAGAGAGAGAAAGAGAGAGGGGAGGTGGAGAAGGAGTGTGTGTGTGTGAGAGAGAGAGAGAGAAGAGCTGAGAGCAGAACTAAGGGGGAGTGAGGGAGGAAGACAGAGAGAGAGAGAGCTGGAGAGAGGTGAAAGATGGATGGATGAAAGAGAAGGAGTGAGACCCCACCTACTGCGCAAGCAGACTGTGCCAGATTACTAATGGACACAGCAAATTACGCTTCCTCTTAATGTCCGCTCCTTCTTCATTTCATCCAAGGAAAGCTAGTGAGGGAATAGCTCCTTTTGTTTCTATCCTCTTTCACTCTCAATTTTTTTTTTTTACATCGTTTCTGTAGATGTTCAGTTTGTGTATCAAAGTATATATTTTCAAGAAACAGTCACAAAAAGGAAAGCATCTCCTTTTCTCCGGGCCTCTCTTTGAAACACATTACTCTTGTTTTCCTATTCACTATCCCTCCGAGATCACTGAGCCATTACTTCATGTCTTTGGCCTGCAGAGCTTTAAACCAGCATTTCACATTGTACAGGAAAGAAAATTAAATAAATAAGGAGTTAAATACAATATGATGTTCCGCCCATTAGATTTTTTTTTTTTTTTAAATATTCTGGCTAAAAAATCCCAGTAGAATAAAACAGTTCTGACTTTTATACGCGCTGTTTTTAAGAGTATATTCAGAGTGTTGCTGTTTTTATCTCCAACATCCTCACAAACACCATATTGCAGCCGCACAAGTCACACAAATGCAAATACTACGCCCCCCCCACCTACAACTTTATTGCTAGGCTGTCTGGGTTTTAGGGGTCGTCGTCATAGCGACAACAATTTCCTGATCTGGCCTGTGGCCGAGAGATAAAATTTTATGAGAGACAGACAGGGGGTGGGTGGGTGCAATAGTAAAAAAAAAAAAAAAAGGAAAGAAAGAAAGAATGGATAGACGGAAGTTGTGTCTTAAATGGTTTTCACATATCTGATAAAAGTTTAATAAAATAATTAAAAAAAAAAAACATAAACACCCGCCCAATTCTTACGAGGCAGAGAAGGGAGGGAACAGGTTTCCCTGGCAACGACATTCACCGACTACAACAATAAATCCCCATGGAGACAAGAGATTACCACAGCAAAAATACAGATTAGCGAGCGAGCATAGAAGTGACAATAGAGATTATGACCCGTGCCTAAATCCATTTCAAACTACGTCAGATTTACAGCTGATATCGACGTGACGGTCCTACAAGGAAACGCTACTCTTCCCTCCCTTCCCTTTCTCTCTCTCTCTCTCTCTCATCCTCTCTCAACATCCAACATGTGCGCCACACCCACAAGAAGAAAAAAAAAGGCTACTCACAGCAGATCACAGTTTCTGCTACTATCTTTCCACTTAATGTTGTTTTCTAATCATTAAGTGGAGGCTCATGATAAGGAGCATTTATCTCGGTAAAGCAATCTGTAACATGCATCGCACTCACCAAAACCTCCTGAAATACCAAACAGACCGGTTGATTAACTAAACTTTTCCCCGAAACACACGAGAAAGAACATCTATCTTCTTTCCTTGGAAGAAAAACCCTCTCTCTGTTTCGTTTTTTTTTTTTTTTTTTTAGGCTCTAGTCCAGTCAGGCATTTCCAAACTAGTCCAACCAACAAAAAGCTTTGATTGGTTTGGCTGCTTTTCTAAAAACGAGGAGACGCAACAATGAGAGTAACTCCAAATGCCTGAGTCGCTCGATAAAATATTAGATGTTGGCAGAGAATCAGAGGTCTGAGCAGACTGTGGAAAGTACTAACAGGTGTTATTATGTCATAACATTATAAATCTTATACAGGGATGTGTGTGTGTGTGTAATAGCTGTCAGAGCCAGCTGGTTTCTACCTCATGCTAAACACACACACACACACACACACACACACACAATACTACCTACATTGAGGAGGTGTTGTAATGGTATTATTTCTTTAATCTAATTAGATCAATATCTCAAAACGTATTCAATAAATGAATTTATCAAATTTGATAGTCATTTTTTTTAGAGCCCAAATGTTAAAACATCACTGGTTCTAGCATCTCATATGTTGATATTTGGTGTTTTATCTATGATACTGAACTAAAATATCTTTTCTGACTGTTGGTGGGAATACAAATTAAAACATTTGAAGACATCATCTTGCTCTCTGGGCGTTTGTGATGGACGTTTCTTGTTATTTGACATTTTATTAAGTGATTAAATCAAGAAAATGATCTGCAGATGAAGTCAATTGTGAAAATAATCATTAGTGTCCCACATGATTCCCTCTCAGCACACACACACACACACACACACACACACACACACACACACACACACACACACACAGGAAAAACACACCTTTCACTTCACTTTAGCAAAGTAATAATGAGTGAATAGGAATGTTCTGATCAGGATTGTATGCCTCTCGTCCCAAAATTTGTTTTTCAGTATTCAGCTAAACATCGCGATGACAGAATACTGTACACTTACAAATTAAGATGTTAATTAAAGACAGCTTAACAGTTCTGCACTCATAACGTTTTATTCATGCTCTTTTGTATGGTTTCTTACTCTTTTTTGAAGTTTGCTCACATTTATTACTGCAAACTGTGTGAAACTTCAAACGCAGTTTTCAAACCAACCACAGCAGAACTTCACAGGTGTGTTTTGACCCATTTAACACCCATTTTAACCTCAGAGCTGCTTTGCTGGCTGCTGCCAGTGTGGACATCAAATCTGTTTGTTTGTGTCGCTCCTCGTTTCACAGTTAACAGCGTTTTTTCCGATTGTTTCTGACAGCTGGCGCACACTGAACGCACCGAGTCCCGATAAACAAAGTATCAGAAATCGATTTTGCTTTGATGCGTCTGAGACTAATGAATTAAAAATCCGATCCTGCAGATCGCACGGGGACATCCTGAACACTGATGCAACAAGCTACCAGCTTCTCTTAACTGTTCCACCGCCAAGTCCAGCAAAGCTGACGCATTCACTGAGCATCCCGGGGTTTGGGGTTTTTTTTTGGTTTTGAAACAACCGCACATACACGCAATCCTAATCTGTGCTGTTCTCTTGTGTGATCTGTCCATCTGGCACACAACAACACACGGATACACACGGACACACACACACACACACACACACAGGGACGGACAGACAGAAAGACAAAACAGCATGTAAACACACATATAAACTGATTCTGAAACATATGTAAATACATACTCACAGAATCACTGAGAGAACAGCTATGGATTTGTATTTCTTAATCTCACAAACATACCCACACACACACGCACACACACACATATAAACACTGTAGTGGTGTGAAAATTGTGAACATGCCTGTCCCTTTACGCTGCACTCTGACCCTCAAACTGAGGATTACACAGAGGATAATCCTTGTGTATGTTTGTGTGTGTGTGTGTCTGTCTGTCCGCCCGTCTATCCATTCATCCCTTCATTTTTACTTCTCCGTCACTGCTCCTCTCCTCTTCTGCTCCCAAGCTACGCCTGATTTCAACTTTTCAACCGCCCTGACGGAGCAGTTGCGTCGACACATGACACACACACACACACACACAAGCTCCTCCTCTTTTGCGGCCTTTCGGTCTGAGCTGCTGCTGCTGTTTCTTACCAAATGAGAGGTCAGCTCGTGAGTAAGTGATGCTTAAAACGTCCCGATGCTGTGTCATTACTTCTCTCGGTGTGTTATTAGCGCCGGCTCATAATAGCTATTGTCTGCTGCGACAGGATGAGAGGAAAAACCATTGAGTTTTACTCTTTTTCAACAACACCAAGACCCTCACAAGACCCTCAACTCAACTCTACTTAAAACACACAAAAAAATAAGTAATAATACTGCTGCTGTATTTAGCATGTTCTTCACGACTAAGCAGAAATGTAATGATAATGTACAGAAGCTATGTATTAGCATCTTTTAGAGCTGGAAGGATTAGCCAGTTAATCGATTAACAGACAATTAATCTATTTTGATAATCAATTTATTGTTTTGAGTAATTTTTTAAAGAGGAAATGCCATAATTCTCTGCTTCTAGCTTCTCAAATGTGAATATTTTCTGGTTCTATTAATCCTCTATGACAGCAAACTGAATTTATTCGTGTTAGTCAGGACAAAACAAGACACGCTGTACCGAAAACGTCCCGAACCCTGACCCCGAAAAAACCGAGTACATACCAAACTGTGAATTTTGTGTAGCGTTACACCCCTAGATAATAGTAATAATTGTTAGTTCCAGCTCTTCCATCTTTATTTAGCATTTGTGGCGTTTAGCTAATGCTTTTAGCACACAGTGTTGACAATATTCCATTTATTCTTCTCTCGTTTTCTCACAGTTTCTTTAGTTTCCATTTCATTTTGGGTTTTGGCACATCATGTGAAATACACCTCTGCTGCCAGAGAAACTGTGATGACAGAAAAGAGATTAAAGGAAAATAATGGTGATTACAAAACAATCTGTTGATGCGAGTTGATGCAAATTACATTAAAACACACTTTTTGCACCCTGTCTTTTAGTGTTATGAGTCTCTCTCTCTCTCTCTTTTCCTGTGTGTGTGAGAGTAAAGCAGTCGATCAAGGTATATAGGATTTTGTGATTGTTATTAATTGATGCAAATTCAAGAAACCGCCGCAATATTTGTGAAATTACCGCAACTTTTCCGTATGGCCAAATCATCAGACAAATATGTACAAATCTCAACTGCCAACAACAATTACTGCAGTAGACCGTGCACAATAATTTCCAAATGTTCCCAAATGAGGTTTGCATTCAGTTAGTCAGAAGAATACAAGTCAATACTTTGGAAATGAAACAATGTTTTTTTTTTGTTAATGGTTTTATTTTATTAGAATTATTGACTGATTTTATTTGGTGCCAATGTTGAGGTTAAAGTTTATTTAATAAAAGCTTATAAATGGAACTCAAGTACTTTTAAAAATTAGCACTGAAATATAGTTGTTTCAGTATGTTTTTTACTAAAGGAAGTGATTACATATGACTCTTAATTGGTAGTAGTTTTTTAAAAAATGACATTATTTTCCTGTGCTTTAGCAATTCCCGCAATTTTAACGCAAGAAGAGCACATAAAACATCGCAAATTGTATCGCAAAAGTGTTTTCTGGCTGCAATAATCACAAAAAAAAAAAAACGCTGCGAAATCCTGGAGGGACTGATAATGGGTCAGCTCATAACTACTATTGTTAACTGCTAAACTCCCCTATTCAGCGATTAGAGCAGTCAGGCGCAAGTGACCTGCCCGTGTGAATTTGTGTGAGTGTGCGTGTGTGTGTGTGAGACAAAGAGAGAGTATGGGTGGGTCACACGGGTGCACAGGAGAAGAGGAGATACAGTTTTCTGTGCGTGTGAGAGTGAAAAAGAAAGGGAAAAGAAGAGAGAGGAAGAAGAAGGAGGAAGAGGAGGAGAGTGTGTGTGAAAGAAAAAAAAAGACAGTGAAACCCACAGTGAAACCGCACGAGCGAACGTGGGCCTCTCCTGAGAAGCAGTGGGTGTGGTGTCGCTATGGTAACGTACATCCCATAGAGGGTGGTAACAACAGGTGCCTCGGCAGAACAAAACGATTTCATGGGTATCAACTAGACACATTATTACAGCTGGTTAGTGTGGCAGAGTGATGCAGATGAAAGCAGACGTGTGTGAGGACGATCAGGTGTTTATTGGAAGCTTTGAAATGTGTTAACGCGATGACAAAACATGGCGTTTGTCCACTTTAAGAACAAATCCATGTGACTGCTCACAAACCTGTTATCTAACACAGTGATCTAGAGATGGAAAACACGCATCGGTTTGCCGTTTCGAATCATTTTGTTCAGTTCAGTTTAAAGATGCGTTGTCACCGACTACCTAACGGGGCGCCTCACCATTCAGATGCACTTTAGTTGTTCATATGGCCTGAAGTTCACCCCGATTCTGACGGTCAACAGTTCAGTAGTATGTTCTGTCTGCCGTTCGTCCGTTAGACACCATTGCCTTTTTATATCTACTGGACCGATGCCTTATTCTAGTTAACTGGAAATCAGCTACCTCTCCTACACACAGGCGCTGGGTTGGAGATATGATGGCGCATTCAAAGCTTGAGAAGTTGAAATACTCAACAAGGACATCAACCCGAGGATTTTTAAGAGTTCTGGCAGCCTTTTTTGGACTCCTTTAACTGGGAAATCCCTGCTAGAGACACTGAAACATACAACTATGACTCATCTGATTAGATAATCTCTGTAATATGTGTAATAACTGGTATAGTTTATCTTTTTTTTTTTTTTTTTTTTAATCATTGTTGCTTTTATTTTCTCTCTATCTTGTGGATGTGGTTTGTTGTCTTATCGATTGTATGCATGTTTTTGCACTTAAAAAGCCAATGAAAATATTTGGCTAACAGTTTGTTGCTAGACCAAGTGGTCACATTCCCTTCAGTGCAAAAAAAAAAAAAAAAAAACTAGCCTATACAAACACTGCACATATGGTTAATAGCTCAGTAGCCAGATTATGATTGTTTCTGCGGCTTTCACTGTCGTTTAATATGCTTTTAACAAGGTACATACATACTGTATCACTGCTGAGCTGACAACAGCACTCTCAGTCACCAGTAAGTGGAGCTTCACTACTAAAAGCTACTGATTCCACCATTAACAGCAATGATTCACTACGAACTAGTACTCAACACCTCTACAGTGATTTTCTGACCTGCTATTACTGACAGTAAAGGACACAACATACAGATAAAAGTCAACAAATATTTCACAACAAACTCTTTGTCTCTAAGGCTTGAATATTTATTTGAAAGACAAAGAAGTGTTGGTGTGACTATACATCTACTGTTTCATACAGAGAATATTAATTGGCACCTCTTTTGTATCTGATTACTTATTTAAGTTCATTTTCAAGCCAAAATGGCAGATTTTGGGGCACCCAGTGGTGTTTAAGGCGCCAACCATAAACCACAACGTTCCCCGGTGACTGTTGTTGCATGTCCAGTGTTTCTTTCTCCTAAAATACTTTGAAAGAAACCAAATATTTCCTAGTTCCAACTTCTCAGTTGGGAAGGTTTGCAGCTTTTCTTTGTCAGAAACTGAATGTCCTTGAGTTTTGGACTTTTGAAGAAAAAACTTTTATGACCTTGTGCTTTAGGACAGCGTGACTGCTATTAGTCACTGTTTCTTAACCTTTTTTTTTTACCAAACAATTAGTCAATTTGTTGAGAAAAAACTGCCAGATTCATCAATAATGAAGCAGTGGCAGCAGTAATGAAGATTGGTTAGTAACGCCTGATGTCTAACGATGCTGCAGTAAGAATGTAAAGCACCATCTCATAGCTGCATGCCTTTAATGTTATAACTACTAACCTTAACCCCTAACTCTAAAATTAGACATTCCCCTTGTGAACGCCGTAAGATGTCCTCATTTTCAGAACATCATCCTGTTTTCTCAATTACTGCGAGGACATGTTGCCTTTAAAAAGACACACACACACACACACACACACACACACACACACACACATCATTAAAATATGTTGCAGCAAATGGCTCTTCTCAGGCAGCGGTTTGAGGTCGACGACATGACCAGACGAGACTATTTAGCAGTCTAGTATCAGTTAATCCCAGACCAGTGACCTCCGACTCTTAACCAGGAAACAGGAAGTGTGGCAACGGGGCTACTTCGGTTTCTCTCTCAGTCGATCTCCCATCTCTCTATCTTTATCTTCGATTTTCATTCCAGCCACAAACACTACGTCTCAGTATCTGTGTGTCACTAATTATCAGCCTGTCAACATAAAAAACAGGAAATGACTGATTGCAAAACATCCGTACAATCACATTATCTCTTCGTTCTCTGAATACTTACGTTTTCTGACTCTGCGCCTGAACAACATATCTATTATTTCCAACTAGAATACCAGTAAAAACATCTAAACAGATGTCTAAATCCCCCCTCCAGACTACCCGAGACCCCAACCCCCAAAAGCCTCTGCCCATGTGTATTTTTGACCTGTGGGAAAAGACTGTGTTTATTGACACTGCTTTCTGTCTGTCTGAATCTTCCCCTCACACAAACACACAGTTCACTGGGTTCTTTACGCCCTTTCCAAAATGGTTTCCAAACTTCAGAGCTTCTCAAAGGCAACTAATGAGAACAACTTTGCTGGTCTGCGCTCCCTCTCGACCTTCTTGCCCCAGATACTCCTCTCCTCTGGCTTCCTTTTCCTCCCCCTCATCCCTTCCTCTTTAATCGCTCTGTCCTGGTATCCCACCTCCTCCCCAGTGCTCCCTCTCCCCTCCCCTCCCCTCTTCTGCCCTGCGCAAACCCCTTCCTGACTTTTTTTGACAGCCTGAATGAATGAACGAATGAATGAACAGTCTAAACGTGATATGATGAATGCAGTAAATGAGTAATGGTTAAGTAAATGAGCTGATGGATTAATTAATCCTTATATAAAAGAATGAATGGCTAATGACAAAAATAAAAAAGGTTTTATTAACTAATTTGAACAAGGAGTCTCAAAGAAATCCTCATTTTAAATAAAAAATACTTAGATATCTTGTAATGCTCATGGATCGGCTTGATTCTAACAAACTAACGATGAATTTAGGTTAAACTAAATTTATAATCTTCAGGAAGCGCTTAACTTAAAACAGGAAACTCGTGAGAAATGATAAAGTAGAAAGAGTGTCTGAAATTACATTTTTAAGGGTGATAACATAATGAATTAGGCTGGACCACACGTAAATTATATAAAAGTTAAAATATTCAAGTCAATTGCAAGTTAAAGATCTTCTAAATCAAGCTTCTTTATAAACTTTACACTGTATGTTTACAGTCTCATTTATAACTTACTGTGTGGGGAAATACTTGTAAAAACAAACACTAATCCAATCTTCATCCTTCAAAAGAGCCATAAGAATTGTAAACAAAACCACTCATAGCCATATAACCACTTATAAACCCACTCCATTAAATTAAAAGACTCTAAAATTTAATGATTTGGTCGACTATAAATGGTTCAAATCACGTACAAAGTTAAAAATCAATTAGAAGCTGAAAGTATCCAAAAGTTGTTTCAAACGAGAGAAAGTCAACGTGACTTGAGAGGAATTTATATGTACAAAAAAAACCCCAACACAGTAAGTGAGGAATAATCATTGAATTACAGTCAAAAGGGTTCATTTATGGAATAAACATGTGAAACATTTAGTAAGTTTCAACAAATATTTGATAATAACATTAAACAAATATGAAATGAATGATAAGAAATAATAGAAGGACACGATTGTTTTTGATTTGTATTATGTTTGTTTTGTTTGGCTTATAGTCTGGTTTATTATCAGCTAAAAAAAACCTGAGCAAATATTTGTTTAATCTAAAAGTCATACTGGAATTATACATAAATATACATAGAAATTATGGTAAAAGAATGACTGATTATCACTACAATATTTGTTTTTACAGAAGATGTCTTGTGGAATTGGCTTCTTTCTTATCTTCTAATTACATTTTTGCTTTCAGTGTCAAACTGACGCCTGATGCAGCTGCAATTCACACAGAAACGATCTCATCTTTCTCCAATTCGACTGTTATGTCCGAACTTTCTGTCCAGAGCTGCAACAATTAGTTGATTAATCGATGAATCGATCAACAGGATATTAATCTGCAACTATTTTGATAATTAGTTAATCAAGTCAGTTTTTTTAAAGCAAAAAAAGATTTTGTGATGAACATGATGGTAAACTGAATGCCTTGGGGTTTTGGACTGCTGGTCGGACAAAATAATACATTTGAAGACGTCACGTCGCGGTTATGCAGAGTCAAGCTGATCACCACATCACCACTGAGTGAGCGGCTAAAGTGACGGGACTTTATTCTCTCATAAAGAACGACAAATATTTTGCCGACCTGCAAAGTCAGCCTCTTAACGACGACGCTGGAATAAAGACGTTTAGACTTTACCAGTATTTAGGACCAATTATTTTATCAAATCTGAGGTTTAAATGATTCTTCTTTTTCTTTTTGAACGGCGGTTGCTGTGACAGTTTGAACAGCTTTGCTAATTTGTGCCAGCAGCTCTATCTGTAGGAGATTATAACAGTGGCGTTTTCACTATTTTCTAACGTGTTATGGACGAAACGATTAATACAGATAGTGAAAACAATCATTAGTTGCAACCAAAAAGATGTTTGAATCAGATATCAGTATGAAATTCTAAAAAATTTCTGTCCATATGTATGCATGTATGTATGTATATGTATATGTATATGTATATGTATATGTATATGTATATGTATATGTTTATGCATAAACATCAACGCCAGGTTTTCCTCGTGTTGCACCCCAAGAAGTGGCCCTCAAAAGATGAAGGCCCCGTCCATGCTCAGCCTCTCTCTGTGAGAATGTGACCCTACGCTGATTAATCTGTTTTTAACTATGTTTGGCCCCTTGCCAAAGCCACAGGCCCACGCTCTCTCTCTCTCCCTCTCTCTCCAGTTTTTATTCTATCGTTTCTTTCAGAGCTTGGACACTTGCTGGGGGAAGGCAGTTTGCCATCTTTCTCTCTCTGTCTGATATAAAACATTACTCTTCAACACAAGGGTTTTCTATTCTCCTCCTAATAGGCTATTACACTGGCTTTTTCTTTTATATTATTACATACTCTCATTTACATTTTTTGGCATTTAGCTGACCCTCTTACCCAACTAGCCACCCTACCCTCCCTCTCCCTCTCCGTGCCCTCCATCACACACATCCTCAACATCTCTATCACTCTTTCTCACTCTCTCCATCCCGCACTCCTCCCCTCTCCTCACTGTCTCTGTAGCGCTAATAAGCTGAACATTGCATTACAGTTTCCATTCATTCATGGCTCTCTGATCTTCTCTGTGTGAATCTGCGTCCCGCGGCGCCCGCTGGCCGAGCGGCTCTGAAAGCTAGAGGCTAATACTCACCGGGTCACGGCTGGCTGCTAAACTGCAGAATGTGTCCACCTTACTACTTTCTTTCTTTTCGACTGTTGCGCCGTCGCTGTATTTGCGGAGGAGATGAAAGCCTTGAATTATTTGTGTTTAGCAGTTATAATAGTGACCACTTTCACGGACTAGAAGAGGCAGAGAACATTGTGGCCATATTGACACCCTGACATTTAGATTTTCGGTTGCTCAATAGTCAGAAAAGAAGAGAAGAATTCTTTTTTTTTTGGCCTGCATGGTTCTAAAAATACAACCAGCGCTATTCATTCAAAGCCATGTGTGACAGTGGGGCAATCTGTGTGTGTGTGTGTGTGTGTGTGTGTGTGTGCGTCTGAGTGGATGTGACGTGCTTTGCTCCTGTTGAACCGACAGGGTCAGGATGAAAACACACATACTCCCCACAAACACGCACACACACAGAGATGTTCCCATAGCCTTTCCGAATGGTTAAGCAATATCTCTCACTCTCTCTGTCGCTCTCGCTCAGTCTCTCTTTCTCCTCTTTCTGTCTGACTCTTACTCACTTCCTCTCTCTGCTGGGTTTTCTCTCTCTCTCTCTCCTCCCTCCCTTTCTCTTTCCTTTCACTGCTCCATCTCTACTTCCTATTTTTGTCTCCCCGTGTGTCTCTCTCAACTCGCCGTCCTGTCTGACACAAGGTGAGGGCGAGAACAATGTGCAAATGAAGTTCGCGCGTACCGCCCCCCCCAACCCCCCTCATTCAGTTATATCAGGAAGCTATAAAATGCAAAAGATGTAAATAAAAACACCATTCCAGCCTTAATGTCCCCCCTTTGACTACTGTTAAAGAGATCACAGCGCGAGCCACTGATGATCACTAATGCATCTGTTCTCGATTGAAAATGGTGTTATACTGTTGTTGGTGTTGATGCAAACGGGCTACTTCCTTTTAATTTTAAATTTATACACAAGTCATGTAGCTTTGGGAAGCCATAGAAATATCATTTCATAAAAGAAACAGCGACACTGAGAATAAAAAAAAAGGACATCATGCACTCATTCTAGCAAGTCGTCCAGTTAGTTCCAGCTACCTTTAATGAGCAGATTCTCCCACCAGAACAACCAATTAAGGCTTTCTCATTAGTGGGTTTGACAGAGCTGCCACTGTTCTACACATCCTGAGAGTCTGAGAATGAACATGGCACTGATGATTATAGATAAACTATACACGCAGTAGAGAGAGAGAGGGGTGGGGTGGGGTGGGGGGGGTCCATGCAGGAAAAACACACCAGAGTGGAGGACAGGATGGACGTGCTCGCTACTGCTTAGCGTCCCCCCCCTCATTGCTTACAAGAAGCCTTCCTGTCTGTTTACATGCGTTTTAAGGACAAAGAAGTTGCACATTTCTTATTGTATTGTAGTTATATGTCATGGAAAGCTGTAAGTTATCATAAAGTTCTCTGGATTTTCTTGTGACAGCAAGACTGTCTGCCCCCCCCCCCCCACAGTGCAACTACATGCGCTGCACTAAATAACCTGCACACCTGTTACTACAGCTGCAACTAATTATCTTCACTATCAACTCATAAGCCAGTTATTTTCCCGATCAATCGTTAAAGCTATAAAATTACATAAAATAGTGTGGAGCTGCAACGATTAGTCGATTAATCAATTAGTCAGTTGACAGAAAATGAAATGCCAACCATTTTTTATAATCAAGTAATAGTTTAGAGTCATTTTTTAAGAAAAAAAGTAAAAGATTTCTGGTTCTGTAGCTTTTGTTGTTCAACCAACAGCCCAAAACACAAATGGTGTATAATTTACTATCATAGAAGACTAAAAAACCACCACATATTCACATTTAAGACAATGGATTTTTGGTATTTGTGCGCAAAAAAGTACTTTCTCAGTTGTGAGAATTGTTGCCAACCACTTCTCTCAAGCAACCGATGGATTAACTTATGGATTTAGCTCTACTTGTAATGCAATACAATGCAATAAGCCTGCAGAAAGTAACATCTTCGTGAAGTGTATGATGTCCAATCTCTGCTGAGCCTGTGCAAAGACAAACAATATCATAACTAACTCACTAAATCAAATGGGAAGTCAAACATGAACTCCAAGGAGTGAAGAACCAAAGATGAGTTGTGCTGATTAAAGTGATGAATCACTGGCCACACACACACAAACACATAGTTATAGTTAGATTTAAGGATGACCGTTAATAGCACATGTGTGTGCTATCAGCTGCCCTCATATTAGTCTGCCTTTGTAGTTGTCAGTCATGGCAATGTTACAGCACACATCAAACACTGAATTGCAAAAGACACCTGACAGAAGGTCACTGATAAAGCCAGATAACTGTACAGGAGAAAAAAAAAGGACAAATATAACAGACGTTACTTGAAAAGCGGCAAACTTCATTAACTGCGAATGTGTATTCCTACAGACATCGATTTAGTGCATTGGAATTTGATTACGTTAATCAAATAGATATGTTTGCTCGTTACTTTTCTACATGTCAGCACAATCTCAGCTCAGTCCACTCGGTTTGAAAGGCCGGCCCGCCTATCTGTCTGTGAACTAGCTGAGCCGTTACCATCTGTCAAACAAATATGACTTCTAAGGCGATGTCCGAGAAACATGTAGAGTACAGTATGTACACACGGCTCTGCAGGCATATGAAAAGTAAGTAAGAGTCGGAGTATTATGGGAAAAGTAAGGCAGGTTTGGAGAAGAGGGATGCAGTTTAGAGGGGAACCATCAAAACTGAAACAAAATCTGAGTTTGTGAGTCCTTTTTTAAAAGCCATTAAGATACTGCAGGAATGTAACCAGCGCCTCCATCTTCTAGTTACATACGTTAATGTGATCAAATCAGAGCTAAAATGATCATCTGAGCCATTTATGAAGTAAACATATTAAACAATTACTGAATACAGGTTCAACATTGAAATAGTCCCTTCCTTTTCTCTGCATCATATCACTGTAAACTGAAACTCTGGGTGTTGGTCAGACTAAGTAAGCAATATGACCACCTCACTTTGGGCTCTGATAACTTGTTTTCCCTCACAAGTTATCTTTAAATTATTAATAACACATAATAAACTAACTGCTAATGGGAACTACTACTCGACAAATAGGATGCCTTTATTCGGGTGTGTCCTTTAAATACATCAGTCGCCACAGCACCATCTTTTATTTCATTATCTTTTATTCTCTTTTTATTATCAGATGAAACCTTTGAATAGTTTTGAGTAGGTAGCTAAATAAATGACAACCCAACGGGACTTCATTTCCCAGACACCTTTGTAAACCATTTCCCAGCATGAAACCAAAGGAAACAAACACCACTCCTTTTAAAAACAGTAAAACAACGTGTGGCTAGTGTTGCTAACTTCACTGCTCTGGAAGAAGCGCTGGCCATGCAGACAGACACCGAGAGGAAAAGGACTCACGGACAACATCGTTACACAACAACAGATAAAAAACGGCTTCAAAACGACTGCTGTGGTTGTTTTAAACAACCTGATGCCTCTCAAACAACTATCTGCTTACTAACTTGGCGGTTGGATGCTGATACGGGCGTTTGAATAACGTTACCTTGATGAGACGAAACCAACCGCCAACGGTAACTTAGTAACACACCGTTAACGTAGCGGTAGACTTCACCTACACCAGGAAATGCAACCAGCGCTAGTAAGCTTACCGTTACGGGGTTTATTCGTTTATAAAAATGACTTTTTAAACATGGGAGTTACGCTGAGTTTGTCTCATCTGAGTGTATCCTCGAAACCTTCGACGCTAACCATACACAACACATCCGAGCGAGAGACCGCGGGACATGAAAGTAGTTTATGTGATGATTTAGGGATAATATGGAAGAAGATAGGCGCCATGAAGCGCCTTGACGAGCAAGTCTAAATATAACGAGTTTCGTTGGGAAGCTGCTATTTGCTTGACCATTTGAAAAATGTGAGTTACTGAGGATTTTAGTGCAGTTTTTACTATCTTTACATTTACCGCAACAAAATGTGCTATATGACACGTAATATATGCAAACTGCATTGTACCAGCAGCAATCGGTGATGTATAAATCACGTGATTTAAAAAGGGGCTAAAATGAAGCGTTACCTGTAGTAAAATCCGACGATGCGTAAGGGGAACTTCCAAACGTGGCCTCTCCGTCCGTTCTCCTCCAAAAAATAACGTACGTCCCACTATCTCAGCCTCCAAAAATCTCCACTACAGTCCACACCGAGAAATCTGGCTAAAGCTCAAAGGAGACGTGTCCATCATCCCCCAAGACCCGCCCCATACAGTGAGAAGCATCCTTTAGCTGCCTGCCATTGGCTTAGAGGGGTTACTGTATTAGAATCTACGACGTGATTGGTCATCCGCACTGTCCATTCGTGTTAGAGGGATGTTCGATGCAGATGTTGCAATGCTAATGTGGCAAAGCAGCTTCCTCTAGCGGATAGAACGAGTCACTGCAATATGTTGATACTCTATTTTTCCCTCTTTTTTTCAGTTCAGTGTTTGTTATTTATATTTTCATCTCTCCTGTGGTTTTCTTGTTTTTGTTACTTGCATTGCCTTGCTCCACATATTGGCTTTCTTAGAAGTATTTTCCCAGAAAGATCATGACTTTAAAACTCCTCTCATAGAACTCATAATATGTACATTGCTGACTAATTTGCTGTATTATCTTAAACTGACATTGTTATATTAACCAACCAAACCAGTAGCTGAATCTGAATCCAACCTTTGAGAAACATTGCACTGCAACCATCTAAGGTTGTATGCATCGACACCTTGATGAAGCTATCTTTAGTAACCGTGAAGTGTACTGTGTGTCACAAAACATTCATTTCTCAGCCCTGATTAAATCAAGATCTTTAAGATATAATATTTTGCATAATTCGAACACAAGAAAACATATTTGAATACCTCAAGAAACAAGATACTGCCACAGATATTGACTGTACATGTGCATAATTTTGTCAAAATGTATGTCTTTTGCAATGTATCTACTGTGCTTTCAGTATTTGAAGTGATCCTTTTTTTCTTCACCAATAGCTAATTTTTACAGGGCAGACATTTTGAGTTAACAGGATAAGCACAGATGTAAGTAATATCATTAACAATGTTTACATAGTAGGACCCTGAAAATAGACTGCCGAAATGGAATGCAGCCATCGTTAATCTTATTAATTACACCTGTGTTTTTCCTACTGATAACATGTCCTAATGTCTGCCATAACTCACCAAATGTCATCTTTATGCTTGTATGATATTTAGCGGATGAATGAGACTCCTGCTGGCCTCTTCAGTAAAAGTGGGAAAAGAGTTTTAATGTGAGAGTTCTATAACAAGACAAATTATTCGATGTTGATTTATTGTTCTGCACTCGACTATTATTCATCTTCAATTCATTCTTACTCTCGCTCTCTCTTTCTCTCTCTCTCTCTCTCTCTCTCTCTCTCTCTTGCACACATACACACAAAGCACAAAGGACATACTGGTCATTGCATAATAAAAGGCATGGCTACTGCTGCCACACACTGCCTCTATCTCTTCTGTCCCCTTCACATACACACACACACACACACACATACACACACTTCTTACATATGTACACACCCACACCCAGATTACAGAAGCTCAAGTAATTGGCTTATAGAGTAAGGCAGCGTGGAGATTTGACATCTACGAAAGAGGAGGAGTAAACAACCACGTAAGAACACTAATGTAGTAGCAAAAAAGTAGAGAGTAGAACAAGACATAAACTGTGTGTTTGTACGCAGAAGAGAATAACAGTCAGTCATCATATTTTCCAGCTTGATGTGGGTCCAAAGCTGTAATTTAAGTAACTAAGAAGTGTGTTTAGGGTGTTTTTCAGTGGACTCACCATTAGCAGAGCAGCATGGATCCAGCAGGGAATCCCAGGAAGCCCAGTAATGTGTGCGCATACAAACACACACACACACACACACACACACACACACATAGGGGTGGAGAGCAGAGGGGCAGATGATCAGACATTGCTTTGAAGACAGCAACTTATTTCACATCACATCAATATGTTTATTTTATGATCTGCATCTGCAACAGCTGCATACTTCAGTAGGAAACACTTTAAAAATGAAGGTCAAGTAATGAGGGACTATAATATAATAATAATATAATATAATTTATTTATATAATTTCATACAATTGTGTTGCACAAGTTCAATTGATTTTCATGACTAATTATTTGGTCATGTTTTTGATAAAGGCCTTGGTCACGTTTACAGTTCATGATGGTTACATCATGAAACAAAACATGAAAAACACCCAGACTGCTCATTGGTAGAAATGACACAGCTGATTTCTGTTCACACACTGAGCATCCAGAACAGTCGTGAGAGAGAGAGAAAAAAAGTCAACACACAGCAGATATCTTCCCTGGCGTGACAGCAAACAGTCCCATATCAATCTCATTTTATTGACATAATATGCACAGGTTAACAGAGTGAGAGGAAACACACCCACACAGGAACATTAATCACACAAATAATACAGGTCTATTAAATTAAAGTCACCTCCCACTGCCCCTGAAGTCCTCAACCCTTTTCCTTCCAGGCTTTAAATTGAATTGAAAACTGATTGCTACCTGCTGAGGAGGATGTACACAGCACATGTTGATCTTTCTCAGTCTGAATTTAAATTATAATGAAACTAATAGAGGTTTGTTTAATGGAGGTACCATTTAATTTTCAGCATTATTGTCGTCTCTGAGGCAGCGACTATGTAATGAAAGTTTATCTTGGTGCGCTGACTGCATTTTATCATATGATCTCCAGACTTTACATTCAGAACACCAATAAGATCACAATAAAGACAGCATTAAAGCAAACTATATGATCAGCTACTATGCCATGCTTTTCTAGATCACTAATAGCACATGAAAAAGTCAGAAAATTGTACCTGATTGCCAAAGGTCCCATATTGCAAAAATAGTTCCCGCACAGAGATTAAGACAATCACAAGTCTTGACTCTACAACTAATCAGCCTGACCTGATCTAAAGTCTCTCTATCTCTGTCTGTCCTCGCACTCTCTCGCCTCTCTCTGTCTCTCCACCTTCTCGCTTCCTATGTTGCCCGACAGAAACCTCTCAGTGCACTATGTGGCAAAAGGCCCGTGGTACAGTTGTCTTTTTCCATTACTGGTTGCGAGGCTCGCAGTGTGGAGCTGATCCACCAGGATAGCAGTGTCCTCACTGGAAACCAACAGATTGTGCCAGTGTTGATAACCTAACAGGTTAGACGATGAGAAACACAGTGTCCTACAGTCAGGGAACTCTAGTAGGCTAGCTTTCCAGTTTCCCATGCAGGATGAGATCAAGGCAGTACAGATTCTCTGGAGGATTAGCAGCGAGCCCTTCTGAGGGGAATTACCCTGACGCAGCCATCTGGACAGCAAAATATTGCCCACTAACCCAACTATAGCCCAGCAAAGACTGTGTCCTGATCTGAGGAGAAGTCAGATATCACCCAGTCATCCGTCAACCATGACCTGACAAAAATCATTCAACTCTATACTCTGGTTTTAAAAACAGTAAATTGTGACCCAGGTAGGCCTGTACCTTGATTTAAAAGACAGCTCACACCCCCTCCAACACCGTTGGAGGGGGTACTCTGGTCTAAAACATCAAACAAACAAGACTAAGAGTGTACAGCAAGAGTAGCAGCTCTCTGAGACCGTATTTAGACACCTGTGTGCTTTGAGCTAAGTGCTAATATGCTCATAATGGCAACATTAACATGCTGACGTTTAGCAGGCATAATGTTTACAATGTTTACCATCTTAGCAGATTATCTCTGGCAAGCTAAAATGTGCTTATTAGCACAAAGTACAGCTGAGACTGATGTCATTAGCTTTGCAAGTATGTAGTCATAAACCAAGGCCCATTGCATAAATGTTTGAACTACTGGTGGTACTAGAGGAAAGGTCAGGGGTTCACCATATTCACCCTCGGCGAATCATGAAAATCCTCACAAGATTTCACAGTAAGATGTAGTTGCTGACAGAGCGAAACAATAAAATATGGCTCAGTAAACTCTGTACTCTGATTTTAAATACAGTGAACTATTTATTTACAGGGTAGTCTGCATTGCGACGATACAAAGTGCATTATTGGAGTAGACATGCACTCAGAACATTTCGAGTGCTCCATTAGACATCAACTGACTTTCTTAAAATGCAATTAGTCAGCTCTATTGTACATAAATACTACAGTGGCCTACCCTATAATGCTTACCCATTAACCACTACAATAGCGTGAAAACTGCTTTTAACAAATCAGTTAAAGTCCTAAAAAGATCCCTCAGCTTTAAAGGTTCAAGTGTTAACATTATGAAGGTGTGGCAGGTGTGTCTCCTACTTTTGGATACTCTGCAAACAGCTGTGTCTTCCAAAAGCCTGCGCACTTATTTTTAGTTGCACATTACCAACCTCTATTTGAGAGCTATCTAGTAAGTCATTCAGAAACATGATCAAATGAAGGCAATACATTTAAAAATGAGTTGTAAGTTGTAATATTTAATTCAGTTTGGTGAAAATATGCTTAATATGCAGTGGGAACACGTACAGTACACTACCAGCAAATTCAGCTAGCATGTAGTCTGTGCAGAGATAACACTATATCTGGTCAATCTGGTGTTCAGCAGAAATACACTGAAACTCTCACCACATACCTCAGAGCTCATAATGCAAACCACTGTTTGTGGTCAGCAACGGAGGGTATTGCGCATGTTTTTTTATGCCAGTAAACCACAAAGTCTTGTCAAGCAAGTTTTGTACACAATCTGAACATATTTTTAGAAATAAACTGTGACAAATACAATACTGAACTGTTGCTTACAGTACGCATAGATACACTTGCACAAATGTACACAACCAGCCTGAAGACATGCACAACCTTTTAACCCCTATGCTAAAAAGCATGATCACATAACATAATACACACTAATTAGGTACACACAAACACACACACATACACACACATCAAAGTGTATTTTACCTGACAACCAGTGAACCAGTTGATAATCAGCTGGAACAAGCGGCTTGACCGGACTGAGTATTTCCTTGTTGGACTGTCTGTTTCTCTTGCTCTCTCTCTATCTTCACGTGTGTCGAGCAAATACCAAGACACTGAACAAATATTTCTTTCTCAATTCACGCCTGTTTGTTTTATGTAATGTCAACTACCAGCTCTCTCTCTCTCTCTCTCTCTTCCTCTTACACTTCTTTGTGTGTGTGGTAACTCTAAACTTCAGGATCAGGTGTCAGATAAGGAAGAGGGGGAAGAGAGAGAGAGAAAGACAATGAACTTACAAAAGAGAGACAACCTGATATACAGACAAACACGGACTGAAAAGCAGAAGATAGATTGAGAAATACAGTATGCTGAGACATACTAGAAGAGAAGGAAACAAAATTGAGAGAGAAAGCTTGTGGCAGGGTGCAACCATGGGTGTCACCATTACCTTATCACTTGCATTAAAAGAGACGTTAGTTTACTCTGCAAGTTGTTTTTCAGTTGTCGCACTTGTGGTATGAGAGTTTCCATTTAATGAAATTCCCCTCTGTGTGTGTGTGTGTGTGTGTGTGTGTGTGTGTGTGTGTGTGTGTTGGTGTGTCTTGAATCAAGAAAGGTTAAACAGGGAGGTATACAAAAGGTGCATTTTGTATGAATGTGTGTGTGTTGTCGACTCACTCACACTGCGTTTCTCAAGACTTTGGTGAGAAAGTAGCGTAAAATAAAAGAGATATTTAAAATTTAGAAGAAAGAAATGAATTTATGAAATCACTATGCTTTTAGTACACATATATTAAGTTGTTACGCCATTTTAAAAAAATTCATTTCACAGACTGACAGTCGATGTGTTACATTTAAGTATTGGCTATGAAGCCACACCACAATATTCCTATTCTGAGTGTCACCTTAGTTGTATTGTTTTTTACAAGAAAAAGAAAGTTGAGAGGGTGTTTTGCTTACATTTGTAGATGTCTATCAAGTTGTTATTTATGTTATTTTATTCATCATTATCATACAATTTTAACATTTTTATTTAATTTCTAGAGGAACCAAACATGACATTAAAAATCACTGAAATGCTACTGCAGCAGCAAAGACAGCACAAATAAACTAGAATCAGTAGAAGGTTAGATGGATTTCTCTATCCACCTGCTGAATCCTTGTGAACTTCACTGGGATGGATGAATACCTGGTACCTGAATGCACCACAAGGCACAGGTTTGCATTGAATGAGTGATAAGGTTCACTAAATGCAAATTTAAGCTGAGAAGTCTCTCCGCTTTATGAGTTATTCTTTGTAGCATGCAAAGAATCTCTAAACAGGCTGTCTGAGATTTGTAGACTGTAGGCTTGAATCCTCTTAATGAATGTTCATATTCATAAAATTGGTTGATGTTATGTGATTGTGAATATCTGTATACTGTTCCCGCTCATGCTATTATACTGAACATTTGAAATGGTGTGTTTAATTGTATAATATTGATTTTTAACTGTAAAAGTTTGATGGTTTTTCACTAATTCTTTCCATTTCGTCATGTGGTTTATGACTTAATTCCCTAAAAGTCCATTGCAGTGTAAAGAAGAGTGGTGATTATGATGTTTCACTGTCTGCAGCCTAAGATGCACAATACTGAGAGACCACTAGAGGACAGCAGTCCCTCTTTTCATGGACCATCTTATCTGAAACTAAGAAGGAAAAAACTGAGCTCCAGTTGCACTGCAGTTTGGCCAAATGTGATGAAACCATAAGCAGAATCTTGAAAACGCATGTATGCCAAGAAGAAATATTGTGTGATTTTTAATGAAAGTTTTAATGAATTTGAGATTTGAGAGAGTCCCATTTTCCTCATGTGGTTGACCACTGGATGTGGTTGGCCATGTTCGAAAGTAACAACATTTACAAAAGTAGGTACAGTTTTGAGGTACTTGTACTTTATTTAGTATGAGTGAGTATTTATATTTTATGATACTTTATACTACCACTCTGCTATAAATATAGAAATATTGCACTTTCTACTCCACTATATTTATTTGACAGCTTTAGTTACTTTACAGATTAAGATTTGACACAATGGATAATATAACAGGCTTTTAAAATACAACACGTTGTTGAAAATGAAATCAGTGGTTTCCAACTTTTTGGCTTTTGACATCTTACAAAAAGCAGTGTGTAGTCAGGGTCACATTTCAGATGTCTATGAGTTGTTAACAGCTCCACCAAATAGTGATTTTCCCCTCTAAACTTCTCACATGCTTTTATTTCAATAATGTTCAAATGATGCAATATTTCACCAAAAATCAAAGATTGGACAAAAAGTTCGAAAACTGAAAAAAATCAGAACTGTTTTTTCTTCTTTCCTCTTCCATTAATCATCTCACGCCCCCTCAGATTTATCTGGTTATTTGGAGGGGCTCCACCCTTAGGTTGGGAACCACTGGACTAAACTAGCTAACTGTGCATAAAGTAGTTGAAACTAGCTCCACACTGAGCAGCCACAATAGTAACATGCTGCTCACACACTGATGCTTCAGTATTAATAGTCTAATGATGTCATTTATAACTATAAATCAGTCAGAGGGACCAAACCACTACTTCTGCTGCAATACTTTAACTACATTAAGCTGTTAATACAGTTTATAATAGTATTTTTACTCAAGTAAATGATCTGAGTACTTTTTTCCACCAATGGTAGTTGTGTTTGGTTTTTTCATTCTTTTGCTCTACACAAAGTCACACAGTCAAACTGAAGCCTTCCCAGAAAAATGTGAGGAATTTTGTGTATTTCATACTAAGAGAGCTGGGGGGGAAACTTCACCACATTTCACCCTAGCTGAATACAGTACTATAGCTGGTTACCATGACACTCTGACAAATTTCACAAAACATTCCTAATGGCGCCAAAATGTAAAAAAAAAAAAAAAAATCAGTCTATAAAATTTTTAGGTTGCTACTGTAAAATACTGTGGTACTTCATGCATTTGATACTTCTTTAACACTTAGTAGAGTGGCAACCTTGACTTACTTAAAATTGTGAGAAGAAGAAAACATTTATTTTATGAATGACTTTTTGACCCTCTAAAAATGAAATCATTTTTATTCCAAATCATTTTACAAGGATGGTGTTATGACGCTCAAAATGTGTTTTTCCAACAACCACCTGTTGTCCAGACTCTCTCCCCACTCATCTCAAACTTGACTTGAGTGTTTCCTGTCTCAAGTGGATATACTGGAAAGAGTCTCTCTCTCTAGTATCCATGGTAACGAGCTGATCCGTTATTGCAACTTCCACAACCAGGACTGAATCTTGACTCTGAAGTTGTAGTCTCTCAGGGAGCTTGTATGATTCTCCAATACTAAGAGGGATAATTATTATCTGTCATCTTTTTTTTTTAAACTCTGGTATCCTGATATATTTGGAGTCTTCACTGTCTAAACCTGAATCTCACACACCAATGAAATGGACAATGGTTCAGAATTCAGAAACTCTAACCCTAACCCTAATTTCCTCAAACTGTTCCTTCAACATGCATACATCCCCACCTGTGGTCAACATCTCCAACTCTGATGAAAACCAATCTGAGTCATCTGATGGTGTGTCCTGACCTCTTTGAGGCCAAAATCCTTTTCAAATCTGTTTGTTTCTGCTGGCCACAGGCCTTCTGGCTTTCTGGTATCTCTTTGTGTTTTCAAGTGTCCCATGTCTTAGCTAACCTCAATCAATAAAAAAGCATGAAAACATGATCAACTAAGCACACATGCTGTCTTTGTTCACTTTATTCAGTGTCCTCGGGCTGCTGTATTTCACTCTGTGGATGGAGAATTTATTTTACTACTGTTCCACCAGTGGTCACATTCAAATGAACAATATCCTGTACTCTTCTTTGTACTGGCATACAAACACTGAGTAAACATATGCATTCATAGACAGATGGAAACACACACACACACACACACACACACACACACACACACACACACACACACAGAGCTCATCAACCTTCACTCGTGCTAGACTATATTTGTGGGCTGATTCATGAACGTGATTTACAGTATATAGTAAATGTTGAAAAACTACTCACTTCTAAGTATTTTGTGGTCACTTTTGAATAACTTTATATGGACAGCCATCTGCCTTGTTGGGTTGAGAAAGAAAGAAGGAGGCAACAACAACAATAATAATAGAAATATGACTAATAATAACAGTGGTAACAGTTGGCAAATATGACTAATAATAAAAGTGCTAGCAATGTGGAAATATGACTAATGATAAACGTGATAGCATTGGACGTCAAGCTGGACAAGGGGACGACAGGCGGTCCTGAAGCCATTTTATGTACTTTTTTAGGCATAAGCAATTAGGAAATAACACTACCCAGGAATAAAAGATGTGTCACATAAGCATAGTATTGTTATTCCAAGCAGAGTCTTGTCTGTATATCTTACAACATGTCTGGAGGGGATGGACAAGTAGTAAATTACCAAAATGCAAATGAAAGAGGGGACTTTTGGGGCCCCTGTAGGTCTGGGGTCCTGGGTCAGTACCACCGAACCGCTAAATACCACTAAATGTTTGGAGAATGTCTATTACTGTTAATGAACAGTATTATTTCAGTTTTCAATCTGACTGACTGTTGTTCTATCTAATTAAGCTTACGCACGCGCTTCACGTGTATGCGCGAGCTCCCCCCACAATGCGCGTGTACACACACTGTAGTGTGTGCACAGCCTTTCATTTTTTTATCCAGTGAACCGAGAGTGAGAGAGAGAGAGAGAGAGAGAGAGAGAGAGGCGCACACACACACACACATACACACAGAGAGAGAGAGAGAGAGAGAGAGAGAGAGAGAGAGAGAGAGGCTGTCAGAGGCTGTCTTGTCGCTTCCGGCTTTAAACACAGACAAACAACGCTTTACTACGACTAGAGGTGTCGAGCAGCACGCATGTCAACAGAAACCTCTTTAAAAACTATTTATCCCGGGAGCGAAACTCCGAGACGACTTCACTGCTCGCTCCGGAATTCCTTAAAGTTTTCCTGAAATAGCCAGAGAGAGGGAGAGAAAGAAGAAGAAGAAGAAGAAAAAAACTCGTGGTGGAGAAAGACATTTTGAAATCTTCTTCTGTGGAGGAGGAGGAGGAGGACTTTTTTTTTTGTGAAAAGGTGAAGAAGCAAAAAGGGACCGGCGGCGGCGGCATCGGCAGCAGCAGCGTCGAACAAGTTCGTCTATGGAAGAAGCCAAAAACACACGACAGGAGTAGAGAAGAAGTTATTTGGCTGCACAAGAAAACGTGCCTTTGTGCGTTTTGTGTGTACGACGCGCAGACAAACACACAATCATCATCCTCGGGTTATTGCTGCTGATATCAGGCCGTAATATTAACTCAGAGCAGTGAAAGTGTCCCGGAGAAGCCTCGCATAGGAAGCTGAGGTAAGATGACACAGGGCCTGCTGTCATGTCAGGACCTCCATCTGCACAGATTATTATTGTTGTTGGATATAGTTTATTACACTTTCATACCAGCACTTCATGTGTTGGTGGACAGGTTACAGTGAAAGTTGTGAGGATTATAGGCCTAGATATCCTTTAGTGACTGATATAATGGCTAAAGAATTTGAATAGTGTGTGCAATTAAACAATTGTATCTTTATCACTTTATGTGTTTTGAATTGCCCCACAACATATGTTTTGTGGTTACAGATGTATTCTTAGATAGGCTAAACTAACAGCAGCTTTCCAATGATATAAAATATAATACTGTATACTCATTATCATCCATGATGTCACTTAGATAAGGTTGGACTTGGGCAGCAGTGAATACACAGTTGTGACCGCTTATCAAAGCTTATCTTATCTCTTTAGGTTTAACTTTCAGCAGCTGTATGTACAGTGGTAGATGCTGAAGAAGCACAACTCAAATATTGACATATAATATTTGGGTTTCAGATAACTAAACAACTAAATAAACCAGTCAGGTTTTTCCAGAGTTTGTTCAAATTTGCGCTTTTAGTGAAATGCACTCCTGAATGTTATGTACATTTCGCTTTACACATAAAAAAAGAGGAGGCGATGATAGAAGATTTGATAAGAGATTTGTTAGATTCGGGGCTTAAATTATTTCACCAAACCGGATCCAAAATGGAGTCGATTATATGAAGCCTTCTATAATGAGATTAATTTAGATTTCAGGTCATTTCTAATTTTTGTTTGGGTCTCCCTCAGGGGCCCGCTTGAGGCCTTTACCCTGAGCTATAAGCGTGGCGCTGTATACTTTGAGTATCCCGACTGCTAGCTGGTGGCAATATTGATAAAATCTTCTAGTGTGGTATATTTAATTTTATATAACAATTTTTGCAATATCAAGTTTCTATTGTTTATGGACTTCTAACTGTTTGTGGACATCGATAACCAGTCAGGAATGTCTGTTTTCTGGAAATGTAGTGAAGTTAACACATAATAAATAAATGTACATTATCATATTGATCACACTCATGCAAAAATCATATAAAATTCCACTATTACTGTAAATGAGTCCTGCTTACTGATGCGCAACCTCACCCACAATTACCTGATAATATCAAATGTGTAGCTACGAGAGTATAAACAATCTCACGCAATCAATCAGACAAGTTGTCTCACTGAACATATGCAGAATTGATTAATCTGCTGATTATTTTCTCGATTAATGGATTCACCTTTTTGTCTATAAAATGTCAGAAACTAGAGACACATGCGTGTTATAACTTCTTAGACCCACGGTGATGTCTTCAAATGTCTTGTTTCATTCGACCAACAGTCCAATATCCAAAAATATTCAGTGTACTGTCATGTAAAACACAGAAAAGCATCAAATTCTCACATTCAAAAAGCTGCAACTAGTAAATTTGGGCTATTAAAAAAAAAGACAATTATTCAGTCATCAACACTGTTGTGGTTTAATTTCCTGTCATTCAACTAATAGACTGATCATTACAGCTCTATATATCATTATATTGTCTTGCCCTGCCATCTGCTTATATAAATCTTCACTTCTTTTTTTTTTAAGTGTGCAGATTTATTGCCCACTTGTGTAGGCAAGTGGGCAGTTTTAATACTCACACAGTCCCACTCATTCTGACATCAGGCTGCGCTGAAACACAGACAACACTCTGGTAGAGGTAGTTTACATATGTGGTTGTGCCGGCATCACCCAGTATTTGTTTTTTATTTGAGTGTTTCGGTGTCTTAAAGGCAGTATTTTTCATGCGCTGCATTAGAAAGTTGTGTGTGTGTGTGTCATCAGCACAGTTCATGTCAGGGTCATGGTTGACTTAATTATCCTGCGCCATGGCTGTTGCTTAATGGTCTCTTTAAAATATTTAGAGAGCCAACAAAGTGTTCATGGACAGTTTAACATATTTTCTGATATCTTTTTTGGGCAATATTATCTTCAAGGGAGGTGAAGAAGACATGTAGGCACCAGAGTGGCATTGAAGAAACAAAACACGAGTTGTATTTTGTCTTTTCTAACTTCTTTCGGCTTGGTCACAAGAAATATTCTGCATATCTTTAAGCTGATGCAGGTGCAATAGATGCCCTCTGATATATGAAGTTCTAGTGTCAAGGCTTATCTCTTGTTATGCACTTTTAAGTGCTGCACAGACCGCAGCTAAAAGTTCAGTCAGGGTTTAAACAATTTTAAGACAATGTCCTTTTTTGCACAGTTTGATTGTCGATACTTTGATGATCCCTGTGGGATAATTGGACATTTTGGAGCGCACTGAATCCAGAGAGCTGTCCTGTATTGCAAAAAAAATAAAAAAGTCTTTGGGATGCAGCTAACCATGTGCAACATGCAGTGTCAAAAGGGTTGCCGGTGCCCAGTATTGCTTCATTACAGCAACCGAGCTGTCTCACAGAAAGTAAATCCACTAATTCTGCTTGAAAGATTCAGAATAGACAATCAACCCTAAAAATAGCCTGTAAACACCATTTTTCCCTTCCTCACTCTTCTTTCTTTCTTTCTAGTCTCCCTCAGCCCTGCACTGTTTCATTTCCTCCGTCTTTCTCTCTCAAACTTCGCTCCTCATGTGTGGGACTTTGTGTTGTTTTCATTTAAATTCTGCATTTAAACAGAGAGAAGTGATTATTCAGCGTGAAAAAAACTGCACTGGCGGTTAGTAAGCTACTAGAGAGACGGGCCATTCAGATTGTTTCCTGCCTCTCTCTACAGTAAGTGCGTCACTCCCCTACAAGGAAATCCCATGTTTACCCCGTAGTTTATGACCTGATGTCTTAACTCATCTGGAATCAAAACACATCCCAAGGCAGTCTCTGGCAGCTCAGTCAAAGCATGACAAGAATACCAGCATGCTTAAACGAGCCCCAGAACTGGACTGGAAAGGCTTTAAAAAGCTCTTGTTTTCTAGACATGCAGTCGGAGTTGCAGTTTATTTTTGCTGATAGTTCTGCAAGACAGAGGTGACAACTTGGTGTGAAAAAATACAGACTTTGTTTGATGTGTCTGTTTCGCTGTTATGCTCCGTGACACACACGGATCCCATTTGACTTTGGCAGCTCTATAAAGAAGCCCTTTCTGAGAAATTAATGAAAATTAATTCATTTCAAAGCATCAAAACAAAAGAAAAACGCCACCAAAGACCAAACTAAAAAAAAAACACAGCGATGCAATGGAATGAAGAAATGGAAGAAATCAGGGAATCCTTGAACTTTATGTAGGAGGATATAAGTAAAGTTGCCAAACAACAAACCACACTTAAGGAACGAATGGATAAAAAGCTTATCAAGGAAGAGGTTAAGAAGATTGAAGACTTGGAGAAAAGAATTTATGACATGGAACAATAACACACAACCTGATTACAATCGGACTGCCAGGGCGGCGTCAGTCACAGACAAAGGTGAGGATGCCCCTGAGAGATGAGATACTAACACTGGAAAAACAACTCATTGTTTTTTTTTGAAAGACAGAACATGTCCATTGAAAGCAACAACATCACAGCTTGTGATACACTTCCCCAAAAAGACAGAAGCGTAAAGCCGGCTATTATATTTGGTTTTGTGAATCAAAAGATTGAGCTATTAAGACTAGACTAGGAAGCCGACTGTGACGGGAGTGTATCTGAATGAACACCTCACCGAAAAGAATGCTGACATTGCCAGGCAGGCATTCTACGGAAGTGAAACAAGATACAAGCCGTTACAAGCTCTTGCAAAGGTGGTAGAGTGAGTCGCCCAATAATCAGAAGATCTGGAGTTTGATCCCCCAGCTCCTCCAGTCCGCATGTCAAAGTGTTGAAGTGTCCTTGGGCAAGATACTGAACCCCAAATTGCTCCCGAAGACTGTGCAATCAGTGTATGAGTGTGTGTGTGAATGTGTGTGTGAATAATTAGAAACTCTTCCTGATAAGCAGGTTGGCACCTTGCATGGCAGCCTCTGCCATCAGCATATGAATGTGTGTGTGTGAATGGGTGACTGTGGCATGTAGTGTAAAGTGCTTTGAGTGGTAGGAAGAATAGAAAGGCGTTGTAAAAATGCCATTTACCACTCGGACAAGAAATTGCAAAGTTTTGATTTGGCTGAATGGATCTCCTGAAACCGCAAAAGTGTTTATGGTAAGAGAGCTAAAAGACGTAGATCCTTACAGATGATGACATACAGTTTGCTCCGTCTCATGGAACAGGAGGCATCAATAGCCAATGATCTTGATGAACAGCACTGGCATGAACTGTGTGTGGAATTATTTGAATGGCCAAGACAAGACTATTTCTGTTTGGAAATACTTGAATAAACTATGACTGCTGCGATGAGACCAGACAAGATTGTTCCTTTCCATTCAAAGACATTGGATGATGTTGAGTTTGGAGAAATGGGATCATCAGACTGTGTTGGTAACAGTTGACCTGGACAATGAGAACTATGAAAAGCTGAACTTGACTTTACAGAACACAAAATGTATGAAGATTGAGAACGACACTGATCCTAAAAATCACCTCTAAAATAACATGAACTGCAGCTGCGAGTATCATACAGGTGAACAATTCAAAAGCAATTTAATAATGGACAGTAGACAGTAGAAGTCTGTATAACGATTTTAAATAAAAGGAAGTGCTATTTGAGACATTTCACCATGTTCAATATAATTGCTGTATTAGAGACTTGGCTCAGTAAAGAGAAGGGAGCTGATGTTGAACTTGAGGGATACAAACTGTTTACAGTACTATTAATAGAATAAACAGAAAGGGAAGAAGAGTTGCCTTATTTGTGAATAGTTCATTCAAATGCAAACCAGTTGAAAGAATGTCAACAACATTAGAAAATATCATAGATTGTGGAGAAATCTAAGAATCCAGGATCTTGACACATAAGATGGTATGTATGATATGTAAGTCGAGATTTTAACACAGATTTTTTTAAGCCAACCAAGACTTTACTGGCACAATGTACAGTATAATTCTATTTCCTAGTATCTCAACACCAACTACAATAACAAGTGACGGTGCTTCATCAGTAGATAACACTTTTACCAGTGAAATTGGGAGTGGGAGGAGGAAGTTGAGTGCTTTTTACTGACACAAATGACCACCTTCCTGTTTTTGCAAAATTACAGAACTTTTTAAAAATAAATACACAAAAGAAATTCTGATACTACAAATGTATTCGACACAGAACACCAGAAGTCATAGTTGCTGTTAAGGGCGTCTCAAAGAAGCAGAGCTGGAATGAGGTTTATTGAAATCATGATCCAAACAAAGCTCATCAATTTCTGTCTACTTTTACCACCTTATATGACAGTTGTTGTCCTTTGAAGAGAAGAAACTAATTGACACTCGGTATACAATTTAAGAGTAAAAAATCCACTGATTTTTTTTTTTTTGACTGATCATGAGAAACTTGAAAGATATGGTATTAGAGGGGTAGCATACTTATGGCTTAGTAACTATCTTGATAATAGACATCAGTATGTGCAAATAAACAATGATGAATTAGATCTACTGAGAGTCAGGTGGGGTTCCACAAGGTTCAGTTCTGGGTCCAAAGTTGTTTACATTGTACATTAATGATATTTGCAACATGTCCAAATAGTTTGCAGATTTGTTTTGAGAAGTATCTGGATTCACTAAAACAAACCTCACAAATCCATTTTTATGCTACAGAAGAGAGCTATAAGACTTCTAAACAGAGCTGATTATCATGAACCAACCAACATATTATTCATAAACTCTTCATGAGCCCAAATTTAGAGATTTGGTGAACTTTAAAACTACACAATTAGTGTATAAAATAAAAAATAAGACGCTTCCAGATTGTATCCAACTGAGAGCGAGTCAGTATGAACTAAGAGGAATTTGCATGTTTACAAAAACAAAGATTAGAGTGAATGCAAAACAAGGATGTTTATCAGTCAAAGGAGTTAACTTATGGTTTTGAAAAAGAAATGAGTAATACAGTTATGAGTAATAAAATGAGTAATACATAGTTAAAAAAATAAAAACATGAATAAAAAATATAAAACTGAGGTATGAACACCAGTGTATATATGAATTTTGTTTGGGACTTTTGGGTATATATATAACATACATACATAAAAATGCACATATAAAACATCCTTTACCTTAATCTAAAGGGATCTGTACAAAATAATGAATATAAAAAGGTTAATTGTAATAAGCTGAGGTTCAGTCTGCACCTTTTTGTCAGTATAAACTTGCTTTGGTTTGTCATTGCTTCAAAAGTAATGACTTATTATTATTTATTTATTATTTATTTACATGTGGTAAGTGGTATGAGTTGAAAAACTTTGAAAAAATTGACTACAAAACTGGTTTTGGTGACATCTCACCTCACAATATTAAAAAACAAACAGGTTTGTTGTTGTGTGAAATGATTGTTCACAGCTCTGTACTCCAGTAATCTGCTTATGTTTATCTCATGGTATACAAAGCAGTCTGATACAAGTCAATGAACACTGAATCCCTCATCTGTCAGAATCACAGACGAGTTAGTTACGAGTAGTTAGCTTAAAAAGAACACGCGTCTACATCTGAGTTAAAACACAATCTGTAAATCTTCCTTTGGGAAACGAGACATTTTTTTGCAATGCGTTGCGCAGTCGACCACTGCACATCACGTACCAGTTGTTGCACAGCTAAGCTTATTTGCATAGCTTATTTCAATTTTCAGTCACTACCTGTTTGGAACAGGACTTGATACTACAACCTATCGCTCTTTTTCATAAACATATTGAGCATGACCTTAACCACATAAAGCATTAAAATGAGGATTGACAACTATATTTAGCTGGATTGTGAATCAGACCTGAATGAGTCTCCAAACAAGAAAACATTCATGGTGCACGGGTGTGTCATAGCAGAATACTTGCAGGATGCACTACTTAATAGAAAGCTTGGTTTATTTAATTACATTTTAAATTAAAAGCTCACAAGATGCTTGAAGCTGCTTTTTAATTCTGCCTTGTCGCATGCAATTTAAGCCTCCTTTCATTCAGAAAATAAATATACAATGACCTACAGTCTCCTGAGAGTGTGCTGTCTTTTCCAGCAAAGAAATAAGCACTTATTCAATGACCCTGAGTGTCTCTACACATCTTTATCTACTTCACTTCAAAATGAGGAGATTCCACAGAGGTTTTCTGCCACCTTTTCCCACTGTTTAGCTTTCCATCTTTTTGCCTTTACCCCTCGGTGTTATATATGTCTCACTTTCCTTCCACCTCCTGCCCTTTTTCATTCTCCCTCTCTGCATGTTTATATCTCCATCTTTCTGCCCTTTTCTGCCTGCCTCCCTCATTTTGCCACGGAAAGAATGTTACCTTCAAGTTTTGTTTTTTTTTTATCTTTAGACCCCACAGTTTCAAACAAACAGTGTGCTCTGAGATCATGTAGAGCAAAAGATTATGAGAGTTTGGTCTGGCTGAACTTTGGACATCATGTTGTTGCTGCTTTTGTAGAACAAAGACATGTTTGGTACAAGCAACGAAACGAGCAGGATCAGGTTCATACACTTAAACTCTAACAGGGTTTAAAGACCGTCTGGAGCAGCATTATTGTAAATTGTTATTTAGTTGAACAGGAGGAAGATGATGAAGCCACTGAAAAGTCGTTGTCATAGATATAAAAAAATATACGGTCATTGTGCTCTATCATGAACCAGTATAAACAATTCAAACGAGCTTTATAAAAATCTCAGATTTCATGAAACGTTGACAGGAGAAAAGGCTAATTATTTCCAGTGAGGGAAACATTTCCCCTGCTCATTTTTTTCAACATTCATCTCTGTCTCCTTTTCTCTCCGTTTCACTTTCTCTTGGTTATTTTTCATTTATTTAGTTTCATTCCTAGTATGAACAATGATATCTTTTATTTTGGACTAACAGCAGGACTACATGAATAATCTTCTTTGTCCATGACGCAGTTAGGGATGACTTTCCAGGAATGGAAAATTGGAGTTCCAGTATCTGTCTTTTTGGAAAAGGGCTTATTTTCATCTTGACGAATGCTTCTCGTTTTAAGGCATATTTGCCACTTAAATAATTTACTTTCTTTTTCGTAATTAGGGAAGTTAATCCTAACACAGACTTGTCATTTTTTTCAGTGTTGGGTGCAGATTTTCTCGCAGTGTGGAGCTGCTGCTGCCGACTGAATGCAGAAGAAACACTGAAAGCTGTTCTCCAGACCTCCCTGCAGCTTCAGGGGAGATTGTCAGATGTGTACCCAGCACTCAGAGCCCCTGGCCTGGCCGCGGGGATGGCAGCCTCTGCCTTGAACCTGAACGGCCTTGGAGTCATGAACAGGTCAGTTTTTAACATTGTACTTTAAATGTGTTTGGTCAGGCTGCTGCAGTTGACCAGTTAGATTTCTTTATTCGTAATACATTACAGAAAGTCATCCTGCTGTCCAACAGGTTGATAATTTATATTAAAACATTGTCTAATCACTTGTAGGGATGCATAAAAATCCCCCTCTGTAAACATTTTTGAGTTATTCAGAAAGCAATTGACTCTTCCTTTCATCTACAACCTAAGCTTTTTGGAGCGTGTCACCATTAATTGAAATTATTGGTTTGTTGTAACCAGATTACTCACATCCCCTGTAATTTCTAGCCTTAAAGCTAAGACAGGATGTTTTAATATGTGATATTAATCTTCATCTCCTCTTCTCCGCTCCCTACAGCAGTAATCAGTTTCACACCCAGCCAGGCTCCTCTAGTACCACCTCCCGAGCCAGAACCAGCCCGGTCGGCCGACCTGTGCTGCCCGTTCCTGATCGGACCACCTACTGCCAGTTACTGGGTGGGGGAGCGCTTAGCGGAGGTCTCTACAGTCCAACCAGCCCCAAGGTATCTCAGGTCAAGTTGTTGGCCATGTCCACAATGATGGAGATAAATTAGAAAATGCCATTTACGTGTTTTCCACCCATAAGTTTTATTTTTGTTGTTATTGTCACTCAATTTGGATTTTGTTGGGCATTTAAGCAGTCAATCATAAGAAGTTAACATGGCCCAGGAGCCTAAATAATGTTTTCAATTCTCAATTCAAATTTTACATAATAAACAGAACCAAACTGATATAAGTGTATTAGGATACAGTAGGGTGCTTTAAAGAAAGTATAGGGATCAAAAAAGAAGGAAAAATAAATTACTATTTTTGTTTATACTAGTCATTTTTGATGTTCTCTCAACCTATATATTAACTTACATAACAAGTGTTTTGGAGTTCTTCTGATGTTGTCTCGTGTGTCTGCTCCTAGACGAGCCCCCGAGCACTGGGTCGGACCTTTGTCTTCCCCCCTTCACTGTCCCCGAGCTCCACCCCTCCTCGCGCTCGCTCCCCTTCCCCGAGAAGCCCCGAGCTCCTAGGAGTCAATGTGGGCCAGCGGGTTCGACGATTGAGCTCACCCAGCGGTGAGGACAGTGGGGAAGGAGAGGGGCAGGAGGAGAGGGGAGGAGAGACGGGAGGAGGAGAGAGCCGAGAGGACAGGAGACGCCAGGCGCAGCTGCTGCAGATTCACAGAGAGCTGCAGAACGTTGAGGTGATACTAAACGCACATCCCTTCTTTGTCTAATTCATCTCTCTCATCCTCTGTGCCTTTTTTTGTCTCTCTCTAACTGGCTACCTCTATCTGTCTGTCTGATTGTATCTAAACATGCAATCACATAGAGATTTAGAGCAATGTATTCAGACACTGAAGGCTTTACCCCTTTATTTTGATTTGTAAAGCTGGAAATTTGTACTTTCAGTGTCTGTCATTTCGATGAAAGGGCTTAAGGGCTTTGTACTGTTTTGTACTTAGTCAGATTACAATCTATCCAGTGATCAAGTTTGTGAGTCCATGTGACTCTTGTTCTCTTATCTTGGATTGTGTTTCCTTGTGCAATGTAAATTATTATGCAATAATAAACTAAAGATAGATGTAAATGTGTTTTAAGGTTTGGTATTGATTATTATACTGGATTATCTCTTTGGAAATTGAACGTATGATTATCAATACACAGTTTAGAGGATTGTTATATTATCCTCATGAATTTCATTAGGATTTTACAGAAGTAGTGCTATTGGTTTAAATTTAGGCTTGTGTTTATCTTTTGCTTCTTGCTAAATTAAGAAAAACGTGAAGAAATGCATCAAAGTAAACTTTTCTAATGTTAATCCAAGGGAAACAAACTGAAGCTGCATTTTAACCCTTAATCACTTTCTCTGTGTCTTTCAGGTCAGGGGAAAAGTGGGCATTTTCGAGGCACACATATCTGGGATTCGTGCCCAGGTGCTGAACAACGAGCTCCAACGCAGCCCTCGGTCTCCAAGACGTTCAACGGGCCAAGCCCCTTCCCATCCCGGCCAACAAAACACAGCCCCTGAACGCCCAATGACCCAACCACAAGAGACTAAAGTTCCTTCTGTTGTCCAGAATGGAAGAGAAAAGGAAGATGAAACAGTGGAAGGAGAAAGGAGAGAAGGAAGCAGCAGTGCTAATAAAACAAACATTGAAAACAAGACACTGATTGGCCAAAATGGCCGCCACACAGAAGTAACAATGCAAACTCCCTGTTTGGATGGACTGGTTGTTGTTCAGGGTTCCCTTGAGACATTAGACCCAGATGCAGCGACAAGCAGAGAGAAAAAAGAGGGAGAAAGCCTGCAAGAAAAGGAAGGAGAAAAAGACACAAGGGAGAAAGAAAACAAACAAATGCTGGGAGACAAAAGAGAACGGACAGCGAGAGACACAAGAGTTGAGAAAGAGGACCGGTTGTGTCCTTATATGCTGCTCCAGACAGAAGCAGACAGGTTGGAGATTAACCCAGAAACCACTGCTTTACATCAAAGCATAGAGCGCGTCCCATCTTTGCTGGATATCACCGATCAAATCTCCATCCCCTCTTACTCCAATCCTCCCTCCATCCCTGCAGTCATAATAACTGACCACGGTTTGGAAAACCAGGCCTCCGAAGGCCCCGGCTCAGACCAGGGACTATGTCGCACCCCTAGCCCCAGTTCTAGCCCTATCCCTGGGCCAAACTCCTCCACCCGCTCCCTCAGGAAGCTGTCGTCCTCCTCGGCCTCCTCAGCTGGTTTCTCCTCATCTTGGGAGGAATCGGAGGAGGATATTTCCAGCGATACGGAGAAAGGGGAGCAACTTCTTAACCCCGCGCTCCTCAGTTCTCAACAGAAAGCAGTAAGTAGTGCCAAAGTGCGGCTGTATCTACAGCCTGCTTACGATTCAGTAGACCTTTTGTAGTTTTAAATGGCAGTGACCTTTGGAAAATGTTTTTGCTGGGATTTGCCGTACATCATACATCAGACAGGAACGCAGTTTTTAAGGAAGAATTCAAACATGTGGTGAAGTGGGAAGTCTTGAAAAAGGGAAAACTATGATATTTTTGATCATTTTCAATAATTTGAAGGATTCACATCAGTAAATGTCACATATGAAACCTGAAAACCTGCAGTAACTATTTTCAGAATAGTTGCTTTTGCAGCAAATCCTGCCAGATCTTGGAAACCGTTTGTCTTGATGTGGGTCTCTGTTACCAGTCGTACCTCAAAATGTTTGTCTGTCGGTGTGTGTATGTGTATGTGTGTGTGTGTGTGTGAGAATATGCCTGCGTATGTTGTCGGGTGCTCCTGTGACAAATTGGCCTGAGCTCTCTCCTTGAGTAATGGTTGACATTCACAGTAACAAAGCCAGCTCTGTGCCCTGACCTGTGTGTGCGTTTAGGTGTGTTTTGGTGTGTGTGTGCGTGTATGTGTGTGTGTGAGAGCGGGGGTGATAGAAAAAGGGAAAGCAAGAGAAATTGCCTGTCACACACACTTAGGCTTTGCCTGCATTTGGACGCTGTTCAAAGAGGAGGCTGAGGCCTGTTTTTGTGTGTGTGTGTGCGTGTGTGTGTGTGTGTGTGTGTGTGTAGGTGGGTGGGTGGATGTGTTTTTATTTGTAGCCAGCATAAGTTCATGAGGCCATCTCACTTCTACTTTGAAACACAATTTGACGCAGGATTGTATAACTGATTTCACCAGTTTCTTAAACATTGTGCCAGTTCGAAAAAGTGTCAACTTCGTAGGTTTCTGGCTTTAGGAGGAAAGCGCTCATATTCACATCTTATCAGTTGAACTGTCATGAATCATATATAAGCTTAAAAAACGAGCGGTGTTCCCCCTTTGACTGCACGAGCCAATACAAGCATTTGAATACTCCATCACTCTGCAATCAATACGGCAACTGCTGTAATTTCCAACTGCTGCTGCATAGTTCCACACATATTTTAGAGACGTGGTCACCGAAATCATTTAAAACTTAACTTTCCATGTTTGCTTTCATCATGAGAAGCAGCAGCAACAGAAAAAAAAAATCAAATATTCATCTGACCTAACCCTAAACCAATATCCCAGCTCTCCCAGGTGGATTACAAAGTATTTGTTTAAATGAATTTGCTTGATGGATTTGAATAGTGTTTGTATTGCTGTTTGCATATTTCCGGACATTGTTTTTCACTTTATCCAGGCAAAGAAAGAGACAGAAACTCCTGCAGGCGGTTGCAGTTGAAGGAAGGTATATAGTTACTAGTGATAATCTGGATTTCCACCATCGTAGTGCAAAGATGTCAAGCATGACTGTTATTCTTAGCCTTGTCTGTAGCTTTGTCATATTTCCTGATCTTTAGTTTAAGGAAACCTGGTATATTTGTGCAAAAGGCAAACATGCAGAAACACATAAAGCATGCTTGATCGTGTGGGTGGTATGTAGGAGAGAGGAGAGGGAGAGAGATGAGGAGTGATACTGAGAGAGGAAGAAGAGAAAAGAACAGAGTGAGCAAGAGAGCAATGTTGGCAGAGAGAAACAGCTCGAGAGGAAAAGTTGTACAGTGTGTACTGTAGTCACGTCTTTTTAAATCGACGTGAAGGGAGACTGGATACATATCTGTTCTCTTCATGGCTATTTAATGTTGGAGCTACTTGACTTTATCTGGCATAGAGCAAGTTAAGAGGCATTTATCATTTTGGCATTACTATATAAAGTAATCACCGAGGGTGCAGAGAAAGAAAGAAAAACATGTTCCTGCACAGGAAAAAATAACAAGTATAAAACCAGGGTTACAGATTAACATTTTATGAAGGTATAAAAAAGCTCAGCGGTTCACTGTGGATGCATTTGTTATCCTAATCACTTACCAAAACACAAGGATTTTAATTATTCTTTGTAATATTATCTACCTGAATAAGTGTTACATAGTTCATTAGTTTTTGGATTATATCAACTTGTATTTTAACAGCGTACAAGCTGAACGGGTGGAGGCTGGAATCTGAATAGAGCCATATATAGACACTATTTGGCTGATCTTTTGACTGCTGGGCATCTTTCCAAGGTTAGAAGGCACATATGTGCTGCCAGTGTTTTCCTAGTTCTAGTAAATTGGCAGCAAAAGGGCACCTGCGATAGATTGGCATCAGTGCTATTTTTCTCTCAACAAAATTTCAGTTGAGTTCTGCGGATTGAAAAGACGAGAATCTGGCAGCAGACGTGTCTCTGGTAGACTGACACAGTTGTTTGCTTTTCTTTGTAAAATGCCTTCAACCATCAGCTCCACACCCATCTTAACAGTCTCCAACCATGGCTGCGAGTAATATTTATCTTCATTACTGATTAATATGTTGGCTATAAAGGCAGAAAGATATTTAATTTGCAGTTTCATGAGTCAGAGAAAAGCAGCATTTATTTGCATTTGAGACACTGAAACCAAAAAAAAAATCTTGGCTTTTTTTTTTTGGATAAATGGATTAAAGTGTGTTGTGTGTTTGTGACTAAATATCAATAAAATTTAAGATTATATGTAGAAACAATTTTAAAAACACCAATAAACAACAAGATTCATGGCACTTTCAGCACATTTAGACAAATCCTCTTTACTACATGTGCTGATAAAACAAAATAACCTGAATCCATTATTTTTACAAAAATTTTCAGTCTGAAACAATTAGTTGATTATTACAGAGAGTTAACTGCCAACTATTTGGATAATTGATTCATTGTTTCACTTGTTTCAACATTTGCTAGTTTGAACTTCCCACATATGAGGATTTGCTGTTTTTCTCTGTTTTATCTCAGTTAACTGAGTATCTTTTACCTTTGAGTATATATGATGGACTGATTTTATTTTTAATACTTTTTGACATGTTATAATCTAAACGATTAATAGATTACTTTAAAAAGTTGAGATTTAACAGCATTTTTTTACACTCTATAGCTACAGTTTGGAGTTGTTGTTGATGCAAACATGCTGTTAAAACTTAGTGGGAGCTTTACCACAGCTGTATTTAAACCCAGACTATGAAAAGAAAACTCCATCATCATGTTTCAGCTTTTCAGAGAGAATGATGAAAGAAACAGAGGCTAGTGGAGCAGAAGCTACAGTAGAACGGAAGTGGGGCAGGACTTACGAAGGCCTTGCTATAAATGATGCAGAAGGTGTGTGTGTGTGTGTTAATTGTGCTGTTTGTGCTGTAAAGTAAAGCTCGGGAAGCGTTGCATATTTGGACATGTTTCGATGCACCTTTGATCCTTGAAAAGATGCATCCATTATGTACACAGATGTGTCTTTTGGAATGAAGACTGCACCCATAAATACTGCTCAACTGTAAAAGACACACACACACACACCAACACTGACACACCCTCTGTACACACCACATTTATATCACCATTTCAACTTTTTAGACCGGTGCACGCGACTCTACGCTCGCACAAGCTGTTTTTCTTTCGCAAACACAACTTATGGCACATTGACTCACATCTCCTTTTTTTTATGATCCTTTGAAATGTGGTCACACTCTGACCCAAACATTAATCTTCACCATTCCAGGTTTATCCTCCTCTAATCCAACCGTGAATCTAACCTCAACTTTAATACCAAAAAAAGAGTTCTTGTAGTGGACTGGATTGGACGAAAACTCATTTTTATGTCCACAACTGTAACTCAAGTGGGTCGGCACACACACACACACACACACACACACACACACACTTACATGCACACACACACACACTGTGTTTCTACTGCAGTGGAAAATCTTCACTACCACGGCGGCCAGTTACCTAGCAACCCTGTGACGTCAAACCGAGTTTCCCTCTCACAGCTGTATGTGTGTATGTGTGTGTATGTGTGACAGAGAGTCTGTAAGTTTATGGGTGTGTGTGTGTGTCTAACTCTTGTCGGTGTGTGTCTGCCTACTTGGTTTACTGCGAGAGGAGAAACACCGGTCAATTCTTTATTTGGTGTTACTGTGTGAGAATGCGTGCGTGTGCGTGTTCCAGTCGCCCCGTCCTCCACGGAGGAGTCAGGGCGGCACAGAGTTACTGAAGTTGACATTTTGGCTGAAAGAGTGTCTCTAGAATTGGATTCGGTGCAGAAGTGTGGTTTCACATGCTTTCAGAGATGTCAGTGACACACTGGGGAAACCCTGCTGGATGTGATACATGAGTGCAAGTGTTTCTGCAAAAAAAAAAAAAAAAAAAAAAAGGGATGTATTATACGCCTCACGGCTTTTGGCACAAGTACTAGGTTTTACTTCTAAATGTAATGACTATATTAGCAGAAGTGGTTATTTTCTGTGCGTGTTTTTTAATGTCAGATTTCTTTGTTATATGCTGACATGGACATGCCTTTGCAAGTTATTCTGCAGCTTAGTGAGCAAGCTAAGAAAACCCCCGAAACACCTTTGTTTGTTTAGTTTAATTCAGGGTGCTTTGGAGGATAGGTTAGATCTAAAGTGAGATATGTGCTTTAATGTTCCATAGTGACCTCAATTTGGAAACAAATCTTCCTTATCGGACTGCTTACAACATAAATGAGCTTCCACATCACAAACATGCAACTTTATTTCTATTTGAGGTGTCCCTTTATCTACCTTATACACTGTCAATTTTGCAAAGCTAATTTTCCACTGACCCAAAGTTGGTTGCTAAGAGATTTATCTTGCACTCTCATGAGCATGTTGTTTAGCCTGCACCACACTCCCTGCAGTTTAATTTTGACTGTGTTTAGTTGTATAACGTGTGTGTGTGTGTGTGTGTGTGTGTGTGTGTGTATGTATGTGTTTTCTCTCAGTCTAAACTTTGCAGACTCAGACAGTTGCAATATTTGTATCTGCAAGGGGACCTTGTGGTGAGCTATATCAGGGTTGTTGTTTCCTCAGTGCCTCTCCGTCGAAAACATCAGCATGCATCAGTGTTTCCCCTGCTTGTTCACATTACACATTTGTAACCCGGCGTTACCCTTTGCCCCAAGTTTTAACCATTCTCACCACTCTCCGCCTCTCTCCACTCCTCCCCTGCATGCAAATGAGTGATATCTGCTTGCCCAATGTAATCTAATCGTCAAATTTCCATACATCTAAGTGTATTGTCTGCAACACCCTTTTTTATTGCCCAATTTGGTAATTGTATAATTTGATGGGTAGCCTATCTTTAAGTAAATGAACGTCGGCTAAAATCATGTCTGCAGATGTGTGGTGCATTTCTAGAGATGATAATCAAGGGGCCAATAAAAACTCTGTGCTTCTTTTTCCCTCTGTGCTCTTTCTGTTGTTTACAGAGGGCAAGGCCTTTTTTTTCTTCTTTCTTTTGTTTGTAGTCAGCGGCGGATGTGGAAAATACTGTCGCTGAGGCAAGCGGCAACCCCCCCCCACTTCCTGTCTGCAAGAAGTTCCTTCGCTTACCATTTCCTCTCTCTCTCTTTCTCTCTCTCTCTCTCTCTCTCTCTCTCTCTCTCTCTCTTGCTCTCTCTCTCAATGGAAACTTTACTGTTTTTCCTGCTCTCCTCTTGTCATCCAGCTGGTCTGGGGATAGAGATAGGAGAGACCGCCAGAGAGCAATGAGCCAGAAAAAGATGAGAAAAAGACAGAGAGGCTGACTTTGAGGGAGGAGAGTATGCGCACTTTAGACAATTCAAAGACCTCCTTGAAATGTCTTTCATGGCCCCGTTCAGGTCCAGCTTTGCACTTTGAAAAACAATGCTCATTTTTCGTAGCTTATGAAAACACGTACTTACTAACAAAAAATTAGCTTCCTTCCAAACAAGCAAAAACAAAACAAAACAAAAAAAAAGCAGTAAGACGTGTGTGAGCGTGAAACACTTGATTCTCGCAAAGCTAAACAGCTTCAGTTTGAACGTCATTTTTTTTTGAGGAATTATTTCCTGGTGGAGACATCCATTTCCTTCTGTGGTTGTCTGATGATTGATAGTAGCACAGCATGAAACAATGCACACACTGAGATGGAAAAACACTAAAACAGAGACACTGGCAATAGCGAATTAAGGCTGCATGTATCTTGTGATGGATGATATAATAATAATATAATAATCAGTCTCTCTGCAGTATTTGTTGGGACTCGCAAATTTGGTAAAATTCCTGAGATTTCTCCGCATTACACAGAAAATTCTAATTTTACGAAATTTAATAATTAAGGCGAGAGCTTGCAATTTTGCTAAACTACTGCAACTTTTCTGCATGAAACGGACAAATCAACAGCTTGCTTGTGATATGGACGAACTGTAACTTGCTTCATCGCAGCACACAGGAAGTGATTACATTCATTGGTAGGACAAAAAAGGACATTATTTTTCTTTGCTTGCAATTTTCCCCAATTCCTGCAATTTTACTGCAAAAAAGATGATATAAAACATCATAAATTGTATTGTAATTTTTTCAGAAAAGCTGCTGCAAAAAATGAAATTCTGGAGGGACTGATGTAACACAGGCAAGTGTGTAGAACTTGTTTTTTTTATAGTGCACAGAAATGACTTTGTGTGCTGGTAGTAATATTTACAGCTAGGCTACAAGACAATCAGGGGTGACTATAAAAAAAAAAACAACAGAATTTTCCTTAAATGATAACAGTGAGCCAGAAATGCAAAGGAGCTAAACAGTTTGACTTTCACTGGATTGCAAAACTAGATTTCTGATTGGATATTAAATGTGTAGTGTTCTCATTGGCTACTCAGAGTCAGATGTAAAGACAAGCTCCAACTTCTTGATTGTTTGTCTTAGAAAGGTGTTCTTTTTTTTTTTTCCTCAAACCTTGTTGTGTAATCTCATAGCTGTGATAAGTTATGCAATCATTCCTCTAAGTGTTTCTAAAAATACACATATAATTTCTGTTGGCACAATTTTTTTGGCACATTCATAAACTTTACTTTCCGTGTTTTTTTTTTTTTTCTACAGACGCATTCATGCAATTTTTTTTAAAATTTTTTCACAGGTTCAGAAAAGGCAAAGTACATCTGCCAGCTGTGATATTATTTTTTCACAAGCTGAGAATTCTTCACACCCTTTTTGGATGTAAAATGACTGTCAGTAGATTCACTTAAAATATGTAGATCCCATGTAGAAAACTGCATGTATTTTTGTGCATGACAAGTAAAACTCAGATGTAGTTAATGATAAAGTGTTGCACCCAGCAGCACTGATGCAGAGGTTGAAGATGCGTTCTAGTAGCTTCATCAGCTCACCATAGAGTGTGGTGTTATGAACTGTTTCCTTGTGTCTATTTTAGTTTGTGTTGCAACTTCTGTTACAATCTTTTGCTGTTTCACATAAACATAAAGAGACTGCCATAGTAACAAAACCAAGCATACTTCCAGAATCATATATGCATACTCAAACATCAGTATAAATACATAAACACATTAATAAAGCGCATATTTGCTTCCTCATTCCACAAAGCCATCTCATTTTACCAGTACTTGATGTACGTTCACACTTACACATTCACACACACTTAGCTCCGTCTGTGTCCTTTCAAATGTTGTGATTTGCATGCTCAGATTATGTTTGTCCTCTGTTTTGCCAATCAAATAATCCCTAGTTGTTTATCCACACAAAAACATACTCACACACACATATGTGTAAATTTTGTGGTGCACAGAGAAAGGAGTATGCCAGCCCGAGGTGCTGGTTTTTAAAGCGGAGACAGACGAGAGTTTGGGTGTGTTGCAGGACAGGAGAGCTGGACGGATAATTAGTTTTGTCAGTTTGTTGACAGAAAGCCCGACGGTCATGATGTGGTCTGCGTGGCTGTGTTCGTTGTGGAGTGTTGTTGTGTCAGTCGGAGCCGTCATTATTATTCTCATCATCCATCTCCAGGTACTGTCACCTACTGCGCCAGGGTGACTTTTTCAATTCAAAGCTTGCTAATACCGTCGCAGAATGCTTTTAAAACCTGGATTTAGTCCTTGTTTTGTGATGTTTGACAGCTCTACTTTTGTTCTCAGGTTTTATTGAGCAGTAATTACTCTCAATAATAATATCAGTGTGATAACTGCAGCTTTTTTAGTTACTCGCAAACCAACCGGTCTCCTCTGATCGCATTTTAATGTCTCTAGCTCTTAAATCTACACAGTGTGACATGGTCTGTTATTACTCACTCTTGAGATAGTCCAGACTTTTCTATTTCTCTCTCTTACTTACCCTCCCCAGTTCTCACATACACCAGCTGTAAGTGGGCAACATGGTAGATGGATGACAGTCTGAGGTGATGGAGAAAGTGCAGACCCTGGCCACTTACCAAGCTGTAGCCTGATACTCTTGCTCTCCTGCTAACTGGCTAAAGATGGTGGAAAAACTAAAAAGGGGAATACCTTTCCTTCTTGTCTGATTGCCCTCATAACTCGATCAGTGTTGCATTTCCTTGAGAAGCTAGAAACCGTGATTGAAATCTTGATTAAAATGTGAAACTGACATTGAATCCGCAGACAAAAATTGAAATTGTGAGTGTTGTTTTGTTTCATTTCAACTTTTATTTATGTAACTTTTCAAACGTTTTCAAGTGAAAGCCTCTACTGGATGTTACCGTTTTAAACAACACCTACTTTCACTCAGTCATATCTGTGTTTCAGACTAGCCACATTACCTGAAAACGCCAGAAAGACAAGTGTTGATAAACCCTTTGATATCCCAGGGTCAAGACCTGCCTCACTCTGAGACTCATTTCAGCTGACCTTTCTTGTAGTCAGTTTCCACCATGTGACCTGTATACATGTGTGTGTGTGTGTGTGTGTGTGTGTATGTACAGGGTGACTTTTTTTCCTTTTGCTCTACTTCAGTGGTGCAGAGAAAACCCCTCATGTGACTCTTCACTGAAATAGAGAAACAGAGAAGGGGGGGGAGGAGGTGGGTGAGAAAATGTGTGTATTAGAAGGTGTGTGAGTGAACACATCTAACCATAGATAGTCATGTTATCAGCTTATGAATTTTCAGCAGGTCCAGCTTATGTGACATGAGTTATATATCGCCTTCTATGGTCCTCTTCTCTTATCTTACCCATCCTCCCTTCTCCTCCCCTCTCCTCCTCCCTTCTTCTCTTCTCCAGTTATTTGTAGACATAATATTATTTCTTCAGGCTTTTGCAGACCAGAGGAAACCTCCTCTGTGTTTAACATGAGGAAAGTAGGTCATTTGCACCTGTGTACAATTTAAGACAGGAAATTTCAGTGTAAATATTATATTAAATAAGATTCAGTAACTGACCTGGGTGAATTTAATGTGTTAAAAAAAAGTAAACTGGATTAAAGTGTCTTGTTTCATGAAGTATTTTCTATCGTGTTTTAAAGGGAAAGCTCTAAACTGGTTGCACCAACACAATGTTTCACAGCCAAGCATTGTTTAAACCCACAGAACAAGACATCTGGAATTTTTCCATCTGATGTAATGCTGCAGGCATAAAAATGGTGTTTGGGGTTTGAATAGTCTACTCAAGTGGAGTGTTATTTATTTAAGCTTCAGTGAGGTGTTGGAACACGCAGAAAAATACATGCGCACATACATGTACTCTTTTTGAAACCACTAACAGGACAATTAACTGGAACATCTGGACTTAGAGATAAGATAGGCTTCATTATAAAAAAGTATTTTTTGAAGTATAATGTTTTTGTTTTGATTGTGGATAGTGTAGAGGTGACTGGAAAATAAGAGTAGATTGGAAGGAGAACAGGGTTCATTTTTAAGGCTTTTGATTGTGATTCTTCTAATGTGTCACACTTATTCCACAAATGTGTTTTCCAGCATGTCCGTCCTTATCTGGTAAAAATAACAGTTATTGTTCCGAAGGGAACATGCAGTGCATGTCTTGACTTGAATCAGTCGGTGGTCGATGAGAGAAAACCTGTTGATCTTTACGCAACTTACTTTCCATCTGTGTTCGTGTGTTAGAGAAAACAGTCTCCGTTTGTGAATGACTGTGTGTGTGTATGTGTGTGTGTGTATGGCAGGAGTCCCTCAGTTCAATGTGTCCTTGCCAGGGGACAGGGAGAGCCCTTGGAGAATCTGTGTGTGTGTGTTTTTGTGAGTGTGTGTGCTTGTTACCAGGGGAAACCCCAGCTTGGTACTCCCAAGTTTAGTTAAAATGTTCTAAAACAGCCAGAGGAGAAAAAAAAAAAGGGAGAGGGAGTATAAGAGAAGTTGGCAGGAGGAGATTGAAGAGAAGCCCCCTAGGGTCAGGGATACCCCACTGTGTGTGTGCGTGCCTGCGTTTTAAAGACTTGTTTTGCTCATGGCCATTAAACAAAGCATGTAAAAAAAAAAAAAAGCACTGGATGAGCCAAAAGCTTCAGAGGGAACTCAGACTACAGGTACTCTGCTTCCTGGGGGATGGTAAACTGGCCGCACACTTCTATAGGGATGAATCTAGGGCCATAACTACTGATTATTTTCATTATTGATTAATCATTTTGTCTGTAAAATGTCTGAAAATTGTCTCGTTTTGTCTGATCTATCAAGAAAAGCATTCAATCATCACATTTGAAAAGCTGAAACCAACACATTTTTGGCATTTATGTCTAAAAAATTACTGAAAAGATTATTTAGTCATCAAAATAGTTCTCTAATCGATTTATTGACTAACTTTTGCAGCTCTAGATGACTCAGCCAAATCCAGAAGTCATAAAGTTCGACTGGCTAACTTGTTTGCATAACCAGAAGCACCCGTTATTATCAGATTGACCTACATCAATTTAAAAAATGTTTTTTTATTTATGGATGGTTGAGCGTTCAACCAAATGACCACGAATACAGATAATGATTAAATTACACCATTACAGTAACACACAGAGATTATAGTGGAGCTTGTGGTTAAATTAAATTCATCACTCAAAAGCATACATAGTGTATTTGGTGACACGTTATTATGTCTGTGTGTGATTGCAGCACAAGTCCTGGAAGAAGATCAAGAACATGGTCCACTGGTCGCCCTTTGTCATGTCCTTCAAGAAGAAATATCCCTGGATACAACTGGCTGGGCACGCAGGTATGTGGACTCACAAACATGGTTCATGCCAATAAAAAATAATCTCCCTTCCTGTCAGTCACATGGGGTCAAAGCAGGATCCTAAAGGCCCTGACACGACCCTAATCATTGGTATTTGGACTGTCTGAACATGTGGAAGCAGCGTTAGAAGCAGGGAACATGCGCTACTAATTACCTTTCACACAGACGCAGAACATATGTGCATATCGGTGATCAGCTGGTCAGCAGGTTTTGCCTTTTCAACATGTTCAAAGGCTTTTAGAAGATATGCATGTTGGTGCTAGCTCTCTGAGGCCCGGGTTGGTGTGTGTGAAATGAGAGCAACAGGAAGGGGGAGATGTATTGCTGGTGTCTTGGAAGTTCAAAGACCACGCCGTTCACTTGTGTAAATCTAGTGTACTGACTTTACCTTACTGTCAGTGACTCTAACTTAACATGTGCTGCGGCTGCTTCACAGTAACGGTGTTTCTTTACAGGGAGCTTCAAGGCAGGAGCCAACGGCCGCATATTAAAAGTAAGAAACCCCATTCACAACAATCACAACCTTCTTTCTCCATATTGCCTCTAACCAGGAGTATAAAACATTAATAACATGTTGATGATATCCTTCAGAAACACTGTGAATGTGAGCAGCGCTGTCTGTCCCTCCTGATGAGGGACGTGCTGCGCCCGTACGTCCCTGGTTACCATGGAGATGTAGAGAAAGACGGCCAGAAATACAACCAGATGGAGGATCTGTTGGCGGAGTTCGACTTCCCGTGTGTGATGGACTGTAAGATGGGAGTGAGGTGAGAAGACGTCACATGACATCACATAAATGAATTTTAATGTCCCTGAATTTTGGAGCTAAAAGGAATGACATTTACAATAAACCACAAACTGTTGTGTGTTTCTTCCTCTCTACTGGAATAATTTTGGTTTATTACAGCTTGGGTCTTGTTTCATAGTTTTGCCTATCGTTTATATCAGTTATGATAACATTGTGCTCACAGAGTAATTACTGTGATACCTCATTACACACGAAAACTATGCGTGAACTACGGCACGTACAGTAAGTCAAACCTGAGCGAGGAAATCAGCCTGTAATTATTCATAATACAGGTAATAATTTTACCATCCACCTTTGTTTTTTCTTCCAAAGAAGTGTGGCTAAACTGAGCGTTTGTATATAAGTTGTGTGATCGTCTTACTGCTCATGTTTCTTGTCCAGTCAGATTTTTTTAGGGATGTTTGTGTGTTCCCAGAACTCAGCAGTTAACTTGGAGAGCGCAATGTTTTTATTACTGATAGGACTGAGGGCCAGTAGCTCTAGATTAAACTATTAACAGCGATATTTTGCAGACCGCTGTGAACAGCTGTGTCATTCTGTTTTTGTTCTGTTATTCTTCACACATTCTTTCTCACACTCTCTGTTCGTCTCTACCTCTTCCTCCTACCTGCTCTGCTCATGTCTCTTGCTCACCCTTTCTCCTCCTCCTCCTCTGTCCTTCAACGCCAACCACTTTTTTTTTTTTTTTTCTTATCCTTTAGGACCTACCTCGAGGAAGAGTTGACCAAGGCTCGTAAGAAGCCCTCTCCGAGACCGGACATGTATCAGAAAATGATCGAGGTTGATCCCGAGGCACCGATGCCAGAGGAGAACGACAAGAAAGCGGTGACCAAGCCCAGATACATGCAGTGGAGAGAGACCATAAGCTCAACAGCCACCCTGGGATTTAGGATAGAGGGAGTCAAGGTAAGACTCACAAAGAGAAAGGTGTGTGAGTGTATGTTTGTGTGTGAGTGTGTGTGTGTGTGTGGCCTTCCTTCCCTCCTTTCTTCCAGCATCATGTGTTCATCCACGTTTGGGTGTGTGTGTCCTTCAGGGGCATGATCTAACTTCCTGTTTTGAAGAGAACTTCCTCTGAAGTATATGTTTTTACATCAGTTCCTTTGTGGTACAAGAGGCCTGTCCGTGGCAGCTCTATAGGCCACGGCATCTGGCGCTGACACTGTACACACACATTCACACACACACACACACACACACACACACACACACATACGCACAAATCTCTCTGTCTGTCTTTATTTGAGGGTCGTGGCTATATAAGGACATTCACAGCCTCCTGGTGGTCTGTTGCCATGACACTGAGGGTTATCCCCAGAAACAGTGTGTGTGTGTGTGTGTGTGAGAAAGAGAGAGAGAGAGAAATAAATAAATTTGTGTTTATGTAAATGCAAATTAGTGTGTTTGAAACTGCAGTATGTGTGCATTCTGTTAGAATTTATAAGCTCTTATTTGTGTGAAAAGTGTGTAGTAAGTATGGTGTGTGTGTGTGTGTGTGTGTGTGTGTGTGTGTGTGTGTGTGTACACGTGTATGTGTGAAAGAGCCCGAGCTGTTCTCAGACCTGAACCATAAAGGGAAAAATAGTTCTGTCTCCAAATAGTACCTTGTTGCTTGGCAGCCAGCAGAACATGAAAGGCTCATTTATTCCACTCTGAACCAACCAACTAGTTGGTTACCACTGCTGCTGCTGCTACTGCTGCTGCTGCTGCTCATCTTCCATAACATCACTACTACCGCACTTTTCTTGATTTTATATCCTTGTGGGAAGCTTACAGCTTGCATTGCACTGCATTTTAAAGGGGAATAACTAAAAGCTCTAGTTACCAAGACCCCAGGGACAGAGCTGTGCATTGAGCTGATTTTGGTATATTAGCAAAACTAAGACCAGAGCTGCAGATCACGTGACACCCTCAGGCCCATCTATGAAAATAACTGCTATAAATCTGAAGAAAATGTCCGCAGGATCACTAACATGAAACAACTGGCGTTTTTCACAACAGCTATAAATAATGAAGTAAATGTCAAAAACAGATTATAGCGGGCTAAAGCTAGAGCCATTTTGCAAAATATAATGAGCTCATTAATTCTGATTTACTGCTCGAGTTTAATCTAGTTAGTGTAGCAGAGAGAAATACGAGTCTGGTCGAAATTACTTGCAAACCAGAATAAAAATTGATGAAATGATGCAGAAACAGTCAAGAAAGTCAGATTTTTGTAAATGGCTCTGGTCCATAAACAGTCAAAGACTGTTCCCTGCTTTATGGCTAAATCTCTAAAAATATCTTTCCCTCCCTCTTTCCTTTTTTTCTACCATTGTTTGTTCTAGTTTTCTTGTCCATCCTCTCCTCTGCTCCTTCTCTTTCCTTCCTTTCTGGATTCAGTGTTCCCTTCCTGTCCTCTGCCTAGCCCTTGCCCTTTGAGTCTCCACTGTACAAGACGGCTGGAGGTTGCAGTTTATGATGATAGAAAGCATATATACTAAATATAAACATTTACTTACTGCGCACCCTAATGAACCCAACAATACTGTGTGATTATATACTACTTGATCAAATAAAAGTCAAGTTGAACTCAGTTTTCATGCAGATTATCTCCTTTCTTCTCCAGAAGGAGGACGGGACGGTGAACAGAGATTTTAAGAAGACAAAAACGAGAGAGCAAGTCACTGCAGCCTTCCATGACTTTGTCAAAGGAAAAAAGGACATACTGGTGAGTGTGTTTGTAGTTAACTGTGTGTGTGTGTGTGTGTGTTTATGTGTTTGTGTGTGTGTGTTGCCTCGATAGCCTCAATAGGAACTGATTGAGCTGTTTTGCACAGTGTTAATAAGCTCATGGAAAACATTCACATACGCACACTGTGACCTTAAGCCTCCAGGGCCAGAAGAAAAAGGAAGTCCTTGGGAACTCCCTGGGACTCTTTATACACACACGCACACACACCCACGCATAGTGTTTGAAAGCAATGCGTATTCATTTGTGAGTGTGTTTGTTGTGCCGAACACTCATTTGAAATCAGAGATAAAATAACGACATCAAGACAGACTTTGAGTATTCAGTGTTTGAAATATATCCATCACACATTTTATTGTAAAAAAAAAAAATTCTATTAAAAGTTGAGCACACTGGTGAGTAGTGAGTAGTTGATCAATTCAGCTGCTGCTCCACAACTGGAAAGAACTATGTGAACAAGACATAAAAGCTCGTATGTATTTTTTTTTTCCAGAACATTTATTTAGCCCGGCTGAAGGAAATAAGAGACACTCTGGAGATCTCCCCGTTCTTCAAAACCCATGAGGTAAAGACACAGTTCCAGTGATGGAAACTGTTGCTCTGCTGGTCTCTGCACAGCTGCTGCACATCATGGTGCCAATACAAGACCAACACCATATATGTTGTTTATAAGTTTATCTGAAAAGTTAAAACAATTAAAACTCTCATTCACATAGGAATTATATGAAAAATATGTAACAACTAGTCTTTGAGTTGGTTTCAATAGATGCAAAGTCATTTCCAGTTTGTTTTCTTTTTTTTTCTGCAGCGTCACATTGTGGTGAAATGATATTATCTCGTGGCATGTAAATTAAAGACTCAAAAATGTGTTTTAGGCTTCATAATGGCCATGTAAAGGCAAACTGTTGAGATTCCCCACAAATAACCACCAAACCTTAAGCAATCTTTAAGCATTTTCACAATATTTTGGGGTTTGCATTCGTGCAACTTCTTGATTTTGTGTGTTTTACATACTTTTATTTGGTGAATTGGTTAATGTCTATAAGGTGTCACTGTACATATATTTGTAATGTGCTGATTTAGTAATTAAGTCTAATTTAATAGCATGTGAAGCAAACACACCAGTTCACAGCAATATGCACGTAAATAGCTGGTCACGTCATGGAAACTGGACAGCAGCAGCACTGACCACATATGCACACGTTCAGTTTCTCGCTCACACACTTGTGCACACACACAGAAACAAGTGTACTAAACAGACATTTATATAAGAAGAAGTTGGTGTGTCAAAACAGGAAGTGAGATAATGTTTTTAAAAGACACAAACATGCACGTAATGATGAGCAAAAAATGTGAAAAAACAGTTTTGGCAATTCAATTTGTGTTTTCTTATTCTTTTTATTGTTTCTCTCTGTTTCTATACAGGTGATTGGCAGCTCCTTGTTATTCGTTCATGACAGTAAAGGACGGGCCAAAGTCTGGATGATTGACTTCGGTAAAACCACTCCTCTTCCTGATGGAGAGGAACTAACCCACCGAGCGTCGTGGTGCGAAGGGAACAGAGAGGATGGCTACCTTTTTGGACTTGATAGTTTGGTGGACATCATTTCAACCATGGTGAACTCTGAGACTTGAAGTCTGAGGAGTTTCTTAATCCAAGTGAACATTTGGACACACAATCACTTCCAATTCAGTCTTTATTTCTCTGGTGAACACTTTGGACTTCCTCAAGGACTCAGATGCTTGTCCTCATGTTGGAAAACCGCATCATTCCGTAACAATACGTGGCCGAATCCCAATGATGGATGCTGTCTCTTTTTTCATATTCAGTGGAGATTTAAGAGCTAGTTCTTCCCCATTCATAACCTTCTTATTGTCCTTAACCTCTCAAAGATGGGGCGTAATTGGCCTTTTTCACAGCAGACATTTTAACTTGCAAAAGCAGGGAAAGCACAGGTTACTAATAACATCAATGAGGGCTCAGTTACATTAAGTGTCTCAGTAGGCCATGGGACAGCATGCACACTATCATTAATGTTATTAATTATGTGCTTTTCCTGCAATGACATGTCAAAATGTCTGCTGTCAAAAGAGTCTATTTTTGCATGCATTGTAACATTTTTTACTGAAAAAATTTTAAACAAGAAAACATACATTTCTTCATCCAAACTAAGTGAGAAAGCTGGGGGTGTTCTATATTTTGGTTATTGTGGAAAAAAAAATCCTCTGAAAATACCAAAACCATCAGTGCATTTATACAGGTCATGAATATATAGTTGTTGGTGTTTTTTTTTTTTTTAGCTAAATAATTCTTATTTTTTTAAATATTTTCTGTAACATTACTCAAACAGGAGTGAATAGTGCACAGAGCAGCAACAATTATTATTTTTTATTTTCATGGGATTTGTTGATCATAAAAAAATACAGAATATCACCCAACATACCCACTATATTAAAACCACTATATGAGGAATTTTCTACTAGTGGTCATATAAAAAAATGACACTGTGTTTTTTTCTAGAAACAAGCCCTTAAAGCACAATAATTAGCCATCATAATTTGAAAGATACTGTAACCACATAAAAAGTATACAAATATATAGATTTAAAAATGCAGAAATTCAAAACTCCCATACTTGACCTTGCCAATGGTTTGGGTCCTATTTAATTTTAAATAGACGGTCTTGTTCCCAGCTACTTTAGACTCTGATAGAGATATAATAGAAGAAATACAGTTTATACCTGATTCTCACTTGAATCAGAGTGAAATTGTATTTCTTACTGAACAGATCTTTACTTTATTTTCTGTTTGACCACAATTTCAAAAAACTGGTCTGCACTTAATTACGTTTCCACTTTTCGAGATTGTACAATTCTGTGTGTTTTTAACTCATCAAAACATTATTTTAGTGGCGTTTTACGGCAGATAACAAAACTAGTCTTTTTTTTGCGGTTTTTCACTTCTGTTTGAGCATTCACACTCCGAGTTGTAGACAGAGTTTAAAAGCTATAGGTTGGTTATTGAGGTTTTCGGTGGCAGCCATGTTTGCTCCACAATAATCTGGTTATAACTGGCAGTTAAGTGGAGCTAAATTAAAAATCACACAGGAGTTACAGTATGTTATTGGAGGGCATTGATTCATATGTGACATATTTGCAGCTAACATGGCGTCCATAGTGCTTCCCCAGCCAAACACTTGTCACCCCCTCTCACACTTTGTTGGTGTGATTGTTCACAATGTACAGTAAGTTAGAGTTATTATGTAGTTTTTTTTTTGTTTTTGTAACATAATTTTAGTGTACTCAAATCCTGTGGAACACTTACAGCCATGAACAATCTTATTTAAGCTATACAGTGCCTTGACATTACAAAGCCAAGTCAGACAACTGAAAATACGTTCTTACTTTTTAAATGTTATGATGGATTTTTCTGCTAGTCTTAACTGTCCGTTTCTTCCTTTTAGTCTTACATGGGTGCATGTTTATTATCCTCTTAAAGTTTGGTAGCTCACTCTGTTTTATTTATAACATTATATATGGGATACTGTGACATTTTGAACTTTGGGCTGTTCTGTTGTTGTTTTTTCTTCAAGCATGTGTTACAACATGAGGGAAAGTCAAACTGTAGGGCAGCTGGCTGACACTGTGGACATCCCGTCTTCAAACCAGAGGATATGGCTAAAGAAAAGATCAATGTTGTTAAGCTAACGCATTAATTTTTGCAAGGAATTCCAGCTGTTATTTAAATGTTGGTCGGGCAGAAGAGGGAGAAAGGCAAAAAAACTTTTACTTACTCATAATGTAACATTGATGATCAATAAAACTCAACAGCTTGTTTTTCTCTACCATATATTTAAAATGCCGTAGTGTTCAGTTGGTGTTTGCAGCAACAGTAGATGAAGAAAGAGACTGATTGTAATTCCATGCAGTGCCTTCTTAAAGAAATACTTTGGCATTTTGGGAAATGCACTTATTTGCTTTCTTTATGAGAGTTAGATGAGGAGATTGATACCACTCTCAACGCTAAATATGAAGCATTCACTAGCAGATGGTTAGCTTAGCTTAGCACAAAAACCGGAAACCGTGGGGATCAACATGTTACATTTTATTTGTTTAATCGGAAAACTTTTTTATTACAGTTTTCATAAAGATTACACAAACAAGATATCACATGTTAATTAGTGAGCTTTTGAGGTGCTGTTAGGTGGATTTTGTTATCTTTGGACAGATTCAGGCTACCCCCAGTCTTTATACTAAGCTAAGCTAGCCAGCTGATGGCTGTAATGGACAGTTATGAAAATAGTATCGATCTTCTGTAACTTACAGTAAGAAAGTAAATAAGGGTATTTCCCAAAATGTTGGACATTCCTGTAAGACCAACAATCTTAGCTTTTGCTTATGCTCCCCAATGTGCACTTACAGCTGTTTGTTACAATAGTAGGTATCATATTTGTTCTGGTTTTGCCGGCTTGTGTATTTATTTGGATTGTTCCTTTTAAAAAAGTGTGTATTTGGTGAACAAAAAACAAAACAAACAAAAAAAAGACCTGCTTCCATGTGTGATTTCTTTGAAATGGTATCAAATCATATATGTCTGAGCTTCTGTGTAAATATCTGTTAAATGTCAAGACAATATCAATTTGTTATTCAAGAGTCTGAACAATCTTAACTTCAAAACTGTAGGAAAATTGTTTCAACAGTTATCAAAGCTGGAGTCAGTGAATCCTCACAGTGTTGATTTTACCTGTAAGGACACAACCTCTTTCACCTGACCTGAGAAATCCCACATTGACCCCATGCCTCTGCTGCTTCTTGGCCACATCGTTTGCTGTGTTTGCATCACGCTCATTTGCCATTCAAATCCCACCTTTCCACAACAGCAGCATCCGGAGCTGGTGGGAGAACAAGGTTGAGAAAGGGCACTCAGATGTATGTATTTTTTATTTTCATGGAGGGTGATAGTGAGCTTTTTAGACAGTGGTGGAAAGTAACTAAGTACATTTACTCAAGTACTGTACTTAAGTACAATTTTGAGGGGCTTGTACTTTAATTGAGCATTTCAATTTAACGCTACTTTTCTACTTCCACTCCACTACATTTTGGAGGGAAATATTTTACTTTCTACTTCACTACTTTTATTCGACTTTTCAAGATGAAGATTTGACACAGTGGATAATATAATGAGCTTTTAAAATACAAGACATTGTTAAAGATGAAACCAGTGGTTTCCGTGGTTTCCATCCTTTTATGCCTTTGACGCCTTACAAAAAGCAGCGTGTAGTTGGCGTCACATCTCTGATGTCTATGTTTGAGGCGGATAGACACCCACCTAAAGCCCGGTTCTGCTCGAGAGTTCTTTCCATTAAAGGGGAGTTTTTTCCTTACTGCTGTCGCCAATTGCTGGCTCATTGGGTCTCAGTAAATTAACCTCTAAACATCCACTGGGTCACCGGCAACCTGCTTAAGCCAGTTGTAAGCAGTTTAGCATCACACAGTAATGAGTAAAAGCAGCTGACACAACTTGGCCACTTGGAGACGTTTTGGAGAGGTTGAGGAACACTAGTGACTCCACAAACTAAAAACTCCCTAGATCTGAGAAGTTTAGGTCTTGAGGTCTGGAATTTTATAGAGCTGTGGTTGACAAGATGTAGAAGGTAGGTGTAGTGATTTGTATAGTTCTGGCATAAAGCATGTTAGTTATTGTTATTCAAATATGACTCATTATAAGAGTGAAAAATGCCCTGAGATAACTACTGTTGTGATTTGGCACTGTATAAATAAAACCGACTTGACTTGACCTGACGATGAGTGGTTAACAGCTCCCCTAAATACTCACATGGTCTCATTTCAGTGAAACCCTGAGAGTCAAAGATAAGAGAAGGCTGCAGATGGATTTATGTTTTGGAACTTTGTTTTTTCTTCTTTCCTCTCCCATTCATCATCTCATGACCTCTAAGATTTATCTGGTGACCCTTTGGAGGAGAGCCACCCGTAGGTTGGAAACTGTTGGACCACCAAGTAGTTCAAACTAGTGCCACCTCCAGCAGCTACAACAGTAACATGCTGCCTACACACTGATGCTTCAGTATTAATAATCTAATGATGTCATATATAATAATCTATTAATCAGAGGTACCAAATGAGTACATACACTGAAATATTTTAACTACATTAAGCTGATAATACTTATGTACTTTAAGTGTGATTTTTCATGCAGGACTTGTACTTGTAATGGAGTATTTTTACTTATCTTAATGGGTACTTTTACTTATGTAAATGATCTGAATCCTTCCTCCATCTCTGTTTTTAAGTCTTTTTGAACATGAAGCTTCTACAAAATGTCACACTTTAGCTACAGTATACTTTGGCCACTTATTTTTCCTTTTGTGCAGTGTTTTGGCTATAAAGCAAGGATTTCTTCTTTTAGAGGAATATTTTTCTGATTCCTATAATAATTAAAATGCTAAACTTGAGTCTTAATTAAAGTAAGAGATACATTTAGGTAATCACCCCCCCTCCCCCCTTGTTCAAATCCCTTGCATGCACACTGGGTTGCCATCGACCTCTATTTCAACTTGTCCTTGTTTAACAGGAAATGTGTTCAGTTAACAAGACCATTTAATGTGTTTAGTCTAGGAAAACTTTATTACCTCCTTTACAAAACATAATCTAACATAGTCTGTGTAGATCTATGGCGCACTCTGCTGTCACTTTACTGACACTGCAAAAACATGGCAGAAAGTCAGTTTGCATCAAGTTAAAAAAGGAAAGTTGTCAATATTTTGGTGTGTATAATGGCTTTTTAATCATAAATAATTAATTGTTTACTACAGTTTCAGTTTTTATTTGACCACTTGGATATTGTACTACAGTAAATGTTTGTTTTAAAGCACAGTAAATAGCCTGTTCAGTTTTATATTTGAAATAGTCAAATCATTATATAACATTATTCATGTTATATTTTTTCTCTTAATTTAGAGGTTTTCAAAGTTGGAGGTGGGCCTCCCCAGGAGGGCTTCAAACAGTTTCAGGGGGAGGTGAAAAAAATATTACAGTAGTTATTACATTAGTTATCAAAAGTTAATCACATAGAATAGCCTAAATGTGTGTGATTTGGTTAAAGATATAGTTCAGATATACAGCATTTTTGGGGAATTGATGATTTTTCCACTTTCCCAGAGTCAGAAACAATAAATGCCTTCAGACAGACCTTTTTGAATGTATTTGGTGTAGTCTAGCCAAACAGCAATATCAGGGTATCTTGACTTAGTTGTTGAGTGTCTATGGATCAAATAACATAATCATGGTCAAGCAAACTAAGTGTGAGGGGACGCCTTTTTTCCAAGCTTTGTCTGCGGGGAGGCCCACAGTGTCAGACTTTGAAAACCTGTCTAATTAATTTTAGTAGTAATTGTAGTGTAAGTGCTTCCCTCTTACTAACAGCAGGTGGCAGCAGAGGCTCATTTCGCCGTCGACATGCAGTGTATTTCTATGTTCGGCAGCTGTTTGGTTCTTTGTGTTTGAATATGCTTCTTGACCAGAGGCAACCCTTGTAAAAGTGTAATTTGTTCTCAACAATACGGAATTAAAACTTGCACTTTGTTGTTGTTGCGGCAATGAACCAATGAGGAGCCGCGTTCCAGCCTCCACCTCTTGTCAACAGACGACGACAGCCAATAAGAAGAGAGAGTAGGCGGGACAGACGAGCAAAACCAGAGCCGTGCATAAATCCAGTGTATCTAAACAGCTGGGTGCATGTTTGTGAGGTGAAATAAACTGCCCTGCCTACTTAAACATTGTAAAAATGAGGTCAGGTTAGATATCGAAGGTGTTTTCATGAATCTAGATGAGGATAAAGGGAAATTGCGTAGAAAATAGAGAGAAAATAAGTGCAAACAGGTTTAATAAGTACACGCACACATGCAGAAACAACATTTAACTTAATTACTAATATGCATTTCAAGAGGATTCAATTATATATAAGAGATTGTGAAAAATGTGCGTGTTTGTGAGAACACGAAAGCCTGTGTGTGCTGCAAAGATCAGTAAGGGGTAAGATGAGTGGGTTGTGTCAACTCACGGCTCTGGCTGCTCTGTGAAGTTGGTAAATAAGGTTTGACCTCGTGGTGGAGAGAGAGGGAGAGAGAGAGCGAGAAACTGGATTAAACACTGTCAGCAGCAACAGCAAGAGGAGGAAGAGGAGGAGGTCGACCAACAGACTACCTGCAATATAACCGTGTCCTGTTAAAAAAAAGAGATGTCAATCTGATTTGATAAAATAAAGAGTGATTGTTTATACCGCGTTTGACCTCATCGGACAGAGTTGGACAAACAAGCAGCACAGACTCTGCACGGCAGCTGCTGGTGAGTATCCTGCGACAGATTATCGTGCATTAGCTTTTCTTAATAAAAAACATTGTCTTGTTCAGCGTTGCTTCGAGCTCAGACCAGTTTAAAGCGTGCTGATAGATAAACATGTAAATAAATAAATAAATAAATCAATGACCCTCTGCAGGCGGCGTGCTGACGCGCCCTCCGTACATGGCCGCCCCACTTCTGCTTAACTTCACCGACCCGCCAACGCAGCAGTGAATTAGCCCCGAAGAGTGTTTTAACCGCACACTTTTCAATCTCGACCATCTGTTTTTTCTCTTTTCCCAAGAACTGTGAGGTTAATTTCAATATCTATCAGTCAACAACGTGGCTGAGTGCGCGTGCTGCTGCAGCCCTGTGGTTACACCTCCACGAGGAAGTTAACTAATAAACACAGATTACAGACGGGACACGACGTTTATAAACACATACATGAAACTGGCCATTTAGGGGATTTCTGTTAGATAACTCTGTTAAAGTTTAATAAAACTACAACTGCATGTATGATGGAGTATGTAGAAGTTTGTGTGTGAAGGGGTGTTATGTAATATGGCTATAAAACATAAACTGGCTGCTTTTGGCTGATAATCAATAAGTTATGTAATTTCCCCAAACAATTTCCCTGAAAACATTGTTCAATAGTCTCATAATATGCTAACAACATGTTTACAATATATACCAATTGTGTCCATAGCTTTTATATCCCTAGGGTGAGTATCTGTCTAGGAATAAACTTTTGGCTAACTCTCAATCAATCAGTCAATCAATCAATCAGTTAAGCAATCAGGAAGTAAAATGCAATTCAAAGTGCTTTACAAGTTGTTGACAAACCACACAGGATGTTAAATATGGATTTGGAGACTCATGCATACCATAGAAATGAAAAAGCAAAAGACTTAATTGAATAAGGCAACAATAAAATGATAAAATAATACACAAAAATAAAGAATTATAATAAAAAGTAAAATGTTAGTAATATAAAATGGAACAAAACATATAATACAATTATAAAACACTACATGAAAGCCAGATTCAACAGATGTTTTTTTTAATCAATGTTTAAAATGATCAATATTTTACCATCTTCATCAGTCTGAACTGTCTTTGTTATATGAGCTTTATTAACTGTATACTTTAGCCAGACCAATACAGTTTTATAGACTAGTATCCGTGTTTGAGAGTTTCAAAAATGTTTTTGTCAGTGTTCCCTGGAGGACAAACTGTAATAGAGACACTTGTTTTCAAAGTAACATATCTGAGGTATTTCTGTACTGACATTGGTTATCAATTATCGGCTGACATATGCACAGATGCTGATACGTCTACAAATAGCTAAGATCGACCAGTATATCGTCCGGGCTGATTTATGGGTTAATATTATACTGCAGGCTCTGTTTCCTTATGTTTGAAAGTATGTGGGAAGTATGTGAATGCATGAATGAATCGTAATCGGAGGAATTTCGGTTTTTATTTATAAACATTAGATAAACCAAGAACTGGAATTACAGATTCAACACTTCAGTAACCAACAATAACTGAGTGGTACTCTTACATTAGCAAAAAAACTATGAAAAAGACAGTAAAGTGTAACTTTTTTAAAGATATCTATCCTATTGTCAATACAATGTGTCTGAATGCACTGCTTTATTTGCTGTGTAATCTGAGAATAATATATAAGCCACACGTGTATTTCTACTCTAAAGGTTTCACTACTTGGTGCAGGTTTTGGCACAAGAAGTTTTTTTGTCCTTCAGTAAAATACTCAAATCCAGGCCCTCCCCTTTTTTGTAGTCTTGTAGGGAATGTGACTTTATTCACGTCTCCCTTGTTAACGGTGGTGACGTTGCTGCTGTGGTGGTTCACTGCCACACAGTAACAAGGGAAACATTCCTCACTTTTTTGGCTCAGGATCAGTAGTCAAGGGCAGTGATGAGAGGCTATCGGTAAGCCAACGTTCACACACACGCACACATGCTGATACAGACTGCAGGCTATTTCCATAGCAGTGAGTCAACAGCTTGTGGAGGTAAAGCAGTAGAGCCCAGACAGCAGCTGAGGATTAGGTGTGTGCGTTCGCCATACAATACCATGCTTAATCACAGTCAGTGCGCTTTCATAAAAAAACAAACAAACAAAAAAAAACCTTTTAGTGATCTCTCTGCCACTGTGCATCATAACTTTTAGCTCCTCTCTTCCACTTCACTCTGTTTCTGTGTCTGTCTAGGTGCATATAAGCATCTATACAGCCCAAACTGACTAATAGGAAGTTACTCAATACCGTAGATTACGTTTTGCAATAAACACTAACTTCTCCCAGATGGTCTCTGATTTTTGCAAGTGAAAATCATTCAACCAGTGCCGAACTGCACGTTGATTGAAGTGTCTGTTGTAGCCATGCATGAAGCACAAGATTTCATATTTTCTATGATCACTGATGTGCAGTTTTTCTCTTCACTTTAATGCTTGCATGATCAAAGTCTGGTGGGTTTTTTGTTTGATATATCATGGATAAAAAGAAACAATCAGCGCACGGTATCAGCAGCACAACGTAGGAAGACATAATATATTACACTAATAAAAAATAATCACACTATTCCTTGGTTGTCAATGAAGAGTTGCATTGTATTACAATGCAGGAATGCAGGGGTGAAGGGAGAGGCTCTTGCTTGTACTGTATGTGCGCCAAGACATTTGTGTACAGGCATGCGTTAGAAGGTTTAATTTTTGTTTCTGCTTCAGTACCAACTTCATATATAAATGTTCAGCTTAGCAAGAGGTCTTGCAGGATTTTGCTAGATAGGGGTTGGGAGTAATAAGTCCACTTGGATAGATTTATTTGGTTACAACATGCAAAAAAACAACAACAATAATTTAACACAAGTCTGTGTGTGATGTTTCTATTTCCACGCACACACACAAACACACACACATATATGTATATATATATCCCATGAGATCATGCTGTTGGTACTTTTATGTCAAAAAGTATGCCAACCCCTGGTCTTATGTCCACCATCTGAAAACACAGAGCTGCCCTGAAGGAGGACAGATGACCCACTTACTGACTCCGTGTGTGTGTGTGTGTGTGTGCTGCAGCTCACATACACACACACACACACACACACACACACACACACACACACACACACACAGACATATTGCTTTGACTCTTTCAGCACCAGCTTTTTCCACTGGCCTGAATCCCAGCTGAGCTGTGTTGAAGCATGCTGTCACACCCACTCAACAACACCTGTAACACAATAAGAAAAACCCACAATAACGCTACAGATTGTATCAGAAGCATGCAGTTAGAGCCGTGATTAGATAAATGTCGGAGAGATGAGAGTAGTGAAATGACCTTCTTTTTGTGTCCCAAATGGACTTGACAGTATATTCAATCTAAAGGAAATGTGTGAGTATGTGCCAACTATTCTCATCTTGTCATAACTATTTGTAAAAGATACACCAGATTAACTCTTGGAATTAATTTGTGCAATATTTTTAGATAGGCCTTAGTAGAAAACAATCTCACAGCAGCTCGTATCAGCAGAGAGAAATAGAGAGAGGTACACGAACCCAACACGTGCACCCACATTAGCTCGTGCACAGAAATAGCTGGAGCAGGCAACAGCAGCCCTCGAACTTCCCCCCTCTTAGTTTGCAGTGATATTTTCAGATCCAGGTCTGGATCACATACACATACGTCCACAGCTGTCACGCATGCACAGCATTCCCCTCACCTTTCATGTATGCGTGCACACAAGGATGGGAAGTCACGAGTATTTTTAGACAAAGTATTAAAGTCATCTCAAGATGTGACAGCTGTGTGTCTGTGTGCTGGTGAGTGTGTGTGTGTGTGTTGCTACTTGGCAGCGTAAAGCATGTTGACGACAGATTTTACTTCTTGTTCCATTTGCCTTCTTGTCTGTCTGTATATCTTTCTCTCGGTGTTCCTCTCATCTTTCCTGACAGGTTCATGATCATAAACTGTAAAAAAAATAATGAATGTAGCCCCCATGTCGTCACCTGTTGGTTTGTAGACTCTCATTTTGAAGCTTCGAGTTTGCATTTTGACCGTCGCCATCTTGGATTTTTAGCCAGAAGTGACCATATTTAGACAAGAGGGTGGAGCTGACCCTAATACTAGCCGCTAGCTCAGTTAGCATGGTGTATTTACAGTCTCTGCTTAACTGTGATAGTGCTAATGCTAATTTTCACTAGTGAAAAACGGGCTTAAAACCATTAAAAGAAAATAGGCATACTGGGAAAAGCTGAATACTATTATTACAACCAAACGCTGAACAAGACCAGACTGTAAACATGTTTATTTCTGCTATAAAATTGAGGAGGGGTTTTTGGCACTTGTGTGTTGGCTTCATTTTATAGCCCCAGAGGTGGCTGCTTGTTCATGACACACATTTAGATATATGACCTCTCATTCTGCCTGTCTCTTTGTTGTCAGTGTATAGCATGAACTTCTCCACATTACCAGGCCTGCTTTGTATGGAGATGTAATGTAACTAATGTATTTTTTTTTCTTCTTTTCTCCCTCTCTCCCTCTGTGTCTGTCTCTAGTCCATCATGGCAGGTGATATGATGTTATTGATGCGAGGCTTAGCTAAGCTCAGCCAGGCGGTGATAGAAACACAGGGCAACACCCTGCGCAGTGGGGCGGGTGAGTTCATCATTAACTTCCTAAATTAGAAAAATACAGAATGTTTCCCTGGCGGTTGTTTATCTTCCACGGGTCACTGTCACATTATGGAAATAAAAGTTTCTCTTTGTCATTTGTATTTTGGTTTAAAGGTAAATACTAGCCAGCTATTTTTATATGAAAGACTTGATAATGTACAAATATACTAGACTTCCATAAATATAATGGAATAAATGAAAATGTTAGTGTTTGTAGCATGTTTCGGGAAGACTGGTGCTAGTAAGCCATTGTAGGAAACAAATTAGCATTAGTCACCTAATTGGTAGCTAGCAAGCTAAATATGACACATTAACATACAGCAGTTTAAACAAATTCCCCTTTCCTCTTTATATTTTTATTGCCTGGCACTTAAAATTGGCACTAGCGTTGATATTTCTTGCTGTATAGTTAGTTTCTGTTGTACTGAAGAACTAACAAGACTAATCTTTGGTATTTAAAACCCAGGAGTTCCAGGTGTTGGTGCTGCTGTTCAAAGTGTCCAATCGGCCGCTGAGCAAGGCCTCTCTGCTGCCATGATGAAAATGCAGGTGTGTATGCTTATGTATATGTTTAATTACATGAATTGGGAGTACAGAGTCGTAAAGAGCTGTATAATGCATTAAATATCAATAGTATACTATGAGTTTCTTTCCATTTTGTAAGTGTTAATGTGTTTTTCTGTTCAGGAGCTATCTGGCCAGCAACAAGCCTCTTCCTCAGAGTCAGACTACGACTTTCCTAAGGATGACAGTGCATTCTCAGAGTTCAGGGAAGAAGGTGTGGACTTTACGGCAGATCACAAAGGAAGCAGTGATGAGGGAGCCACCCAGCACAGTGCAGCAGAAGGAAGCCACGTTAGTGGGAAGCAGTCATTGTTTGAAGGATACAAAGATCCCAGCAAACAGTTTAGCGGACAGACCAGATCTTACCACCATGACTCCAGGTATAAAAAGTCTCTTATTCAATTACAAACTGCAGTTTTTTCTGAGATTTTTTTTCTCTTTGGAGGCTGACGGTAATCATTTTTTCTTTGTGCGCGTCAGACGTTTTGTGGGAAATCATCATCTCTACAACCAAAATCTGAACAGGCATATGTGGGGACAGCTTCACTGTCAGCATCCGATTGGACAAGTTAGGAGCTACCATCAGGACCCGTCCACAGTTGGAGGGCTTACGGCTGAAGACATCGATAAAGCCAGACAGGGCAAGAGGGCTGAGACCAAACCACACAAACAGATGGTAATTCCTATTTCTCAGTTCCTATTCCCAAACACACACACACACACACACACATAAACATTGATGTAACCTGCATACCTTTCAGTACAGACTTTGACATTTATATAGAAATTAATCTTTACTCCTCTGTCTTCTGTAGTTGAGCGAGAGAGCCAGAGAGAGGAAAGTACCAGTGACACGGCTTAGCAGACTGGCCAACTTTGGAGGTAACACAGCTCTCTGATTCACTCTGTCTGAATCTTGGCTCTTTGTCTGACTGTGTCAGTATGTATGTGTGCCTGAGTGCAAGCTCACCTCTCTGTCTTTCTGTCTGTCAATATAAACAGTATAACATTGTAAAATAAATCATCGTTTCATTTAGGGCTGTAGTCAACCAAAGAAAATCTTGGTTGATTTTTCCATTTTGCGTCTTCAGGTTAGGCTAACCCTATGTTGCTAAGTTTGGAGCTAACTCCTTTCATTTTTCCAGCACTTGGGGAAAGAACAGATGGGATTTTTAGCATTTATTAACTCACATACTGTAGTCTGTGGTGTATATTTACTGCCAGACTGACAGCTTACTGCTAACCTTTTCCTCTGCTCCGCTTGCATCCACCGTCCCTCCTGCCGATCGCCCTTGCCCACTTGCTACATAAACATGCTACGTCCATTGTCCTATTCTTAAACGGTGTTACGCTACCAACAGTTTCCCAGGCAACGACACAGAGGCTGATTCACGTTTTGGAAGAGACTCCCAAACACTAATGATTTCCAAATTAATGGATATTTGGCATTAAAACATTTTTTTGGCCTGGCAGGGGTTCTCGTTGTTATAATTAAAGGAGAAACAATGATTCAGTAAAAGTTGAATACAGTAGGACAGCAGTCTCCATCAGGTTGGACGAATTCAAAGTTGTGAAAACAACGGGGGTGTTTTGAATAAACCCCCGTTTTCACAGGTAATTCGTTAGTCTGTCCCTCGCGCCACAGGAAATAATGGATCAATCCTGGAAAGCTATTGATGTAGCACTTTTCTCCTTATGAAAATAACACGGAGAGTTTGATTTATTATTCTAGTAAATTGGACAGATAAACCTTAAAGGTCCAGTGTGTAGAATTTAGTGGCATCTAGCAGAACAGACTTGGCAGAAATGGAATATAATATTTAGAAGTATGTTTTAATTAGTGTACAATCTCATAAAAATAAAAATCGTTGTGTTTTTGTTACCTTAGAACGAGCTCTTTTATACAGAGGCCGCCATGTTGGACCGCCATGTTTCTAAAGTAGCCCAGAACGAACAAACTAAACAATGTCTCTAGAGAGAGTCTTTTGCGAGTGTCCTATGTTACGCTAGTCTCCTACACACTTGAAGTGGAGGGATGAGAGTAATGTAGTAAGTCAATAAAACATGGTGGATATGCAAATCAGAAATTGGAAAAATAAATAGTCGAAGCACATGAACAGAAAAAAAGAGAAAATAATAAAAACACTTTTTGAAAAACCTATTTGAGTTTACATAATATTATATTACTGTGATAATATAATCATCCACTGAATCACATTTTATAACTAGTTAACTACATTTCTAATAATGTGAAATTAAATGGAGTTGTTGAGGATTTGCAAACTTATTTTAACCTTGTAATCGTCACTCTGGTTGTTACCTCCCACTCCCAAGGTCATTTATTAAATATTAAATGTATAACAAAGCTTTCAATTGTAGATAAACCAGCAGTTGTAACTTACTGACGGTGCCAACTTAGCAGCGCTACACATGCCTTGAATGTTGTGGTTATTGTTGGTCTGATTTTTGGTATGTATCACCTAGCGCTGCAAAATATTTAGTGTGAAGGCGACATGTTATCAGATGAAAGCAGGTTCTAGACTCTAAGTCTTATCTAGACAGGATGTGATTTTTTGTTTTTTTTCTTTTCTTCAACGTAAAAGTAGTCACACAAGCTTAGTGAAATGTTCACAACCAGCCTCGGGTGCTGTTTAATGCGACGCACCAGAGCTCTTATATCAGCAGCTTGTAGCCTCATTACAGAGGGTTGATGGATACGTTAACAGGTGGAATAAAGTGGGACAGAGAAGGGCATTGAGAAAGGAAAAACATAACTGTGTATCAACGTATACTTAGAACATATGAGTCAGACTGGACTGCCAACAAAAATATATGCAGCAAAATTAAGCCGCAGCGCATACCAAACAACTATAAGTTATACAGACTATAGTGAAAAGCAAAGGTCAGAGCTGAGTTGTTTCTGTATGTTGACAGTTGTAATATTTAGAAGGTGTCGGAAGAGGAGTGGAGAGGGGAGGGGAGGGGAAGAGAGGGGGTGGAGGAATGTGGCCTCAGTCTGTCCTTCACTCTCCTGCAATGTTTGTGGACAAAGTCATACAGTTTATTTCTCTTTTCGCCTTGTCATGTTTTATTAATGGCTGCAAATGGGGACAAAGAATGCAGATTTCAGACACTTATGTTTAAGAAGAAGTGGCAAAGTGATTTATAGGGTCATAAATCTGTTGTCAGGCAACAGAAATTACAACAACCTTTCTTAGGTGTGTCCTCGCTGTTGTCATGCACATCACTGCCTTCAAAGGTTTCTTGAGGGAACAGGACTGTTCATTTCAATGTATCTGGTTCTTAATACCAAATGATAGAAAAATAACTGTCTTTTTTAAAAGTCTTGTGTAAGTAGTGTCCAGCAGCCGCTGTGTGAACTCACAGCTGATAGACAGACACTTGTGCTCGGTCTGGAAAAATTTGTGTCACTCAGATTCAGCAGGAAACGCTGATCTCTGTTTGGCAGCGAGTTTGTGTATATATTTATATATATATATATATAGAGAGAGTGACACGATGATGGCACTTGCACATCATCTGCTGTGCAAGCGTTTATGTGTGCAAGTTGCTACCAACTGCTGCACACTTAAAGCCAGAAGACACTGTAAGATGACAAAGTACATAGGTCATGGAAAAGAAAGATTATACTTACAGAAGGTTACAGAAGGAAACACAGACACTCACACATATACCGAACAAAGAAGCCAACACATTTTTCAGAAAGTGTGGCACACTTCCTCGCCCCCTTGGAGCCAACCCGTCTCCAACGTGTTTTTGACCGATGAAGGAATGCTTAGTCAACTTGTGTACAGGACACAGAGCCACACTGTCTTGGTCTGTCCGTCTGCTGTTGCATTTCAGATTTGTGGCTTCAGAGACTGCTGACTAACTGATTATGTAATGCTGAGTTATGTAAGGTGGAGACAGGGCTCTGAGGGACTCGCTCATAGACAACAACTCGTGCAGTCTTGCCCTTTCCTTTTCTTCATCACCTAGAATATTTTCTTCAGACAGTATTTCAGCAGATTAATTACCACATGATTTAATTTCCATCTGCTCTGTTTGAGTGGCAGAGTTGCAGCTGTTTCAGTTCTGTCATCGCACAATGCTGAGTTAATCAGTGTTTTATCTTTTATTTGTCTTACATTATCTGTTGCATATGTTGTGTTGATGCAAGTGATAGTCTTCAGAGACAACAGATGGCTTCATATATTTATTTGTGCAAACACACACACACACACACAGACATCGCTGAGCGCTGGTGGAATGTTCTAACAAGTTTATGGTGAGTGTCTCATTCAGGCAGCTACCTGAATGAGACACTCTCACACACACTGACTAATTGACTCACTGAATGGATGTTTTTTACAGTCTTACTGTGCAACTGTGTGCTTTTATGCATGTTTCTTTCAAGTTATTACTCACAAATTTACAACTTTTTTTTAGAACTTTTAATGTCCTTTTACATGATGAGCAAATTGGTACATTAGTGTTCTTTTTTACAATATTTTCTAATTGTGTTGTTGGTCTGTCTGTTTTTGCACCAGGTTTAGCTGTCGGTTTGGGTATCGGAGCGTTGGCAGAAGTCGCTAAGAAGACCATGAGACACAATGGTGCTGCAGCAGGTAACATGCAAACACACACACTTGCACACACACTACCCCCAGCACCTACAAAAAGTGGCTTTTACTGTCTTATCTCGCTGTGCATATCAGAAATATACAGGAAGGTTTACAGTTAACATTGATATTCAGGTATTTTTGTGATTCTCAAATGTTATTTCTGTTTAGTGCTACATGGCTAGTTGTAACACTATGTTGCTGAGATTATAGTTGTTTCTTTCTGAGTGTATTGAAATATATTTGCGTGTGCAGGAAATGTTAGGATCATCATGTAAATGTGCTATTAAAGTAATAAGGCCTCATCAGAGAGATAAATTCAGAACACTTTTGTGTCTGTAAGATAAGATAAGATGGTAAGAACATGCAGATATTTTGCAACTGCCTCCTGATGAATAGCACTATTATGCAAGTCAACATTATTTGTTTGCAGAACTATCCTCCATGCATGTCCTAACATGTAGGCAGATACATGCAGCCACTGGATGCTTTTTAGTACACCTCCCTCACCAACCTGTCACCTAAACAGACATTCCTGCTCTGCACTGTGAGCCTGCTAATCCCAAAAACGGAGCTAAGCTGAAACAGAGCGTACGGGTGTAAATCTGTGGCATTTGTGCGTCTGTTTGTTTGTGTGTGTGTGTGTGTGTGTGTGTGTGTGTGTGTGTGTGTGTGTGTGTGTGTGTGTGTGTGCTTTAATCCAGCAGGGACACACTGAACACACTCATAAGCGTATGTGTGTGGTAAATCTCTGTTAAAGCCTCTGAAGTCTGCTTGAGACACACCAAAACACACTACCTGACGACCTACTGACACACATACACACAGATGCTCACTGTGGTATATACACAAGCGCATACTATGTAAGAACCTGAACCTAAAACTGCTGATATGGGTTTTGATTGATGTTAAATGATGTTACACAAGCATGAAATAGAAAAAGGTTGGTTTTGTTGTCAAAACACAGCAGAGAAAATGATGGCTTTAAAGATTTAGCGATTTAAGATGGTGCGTTAAAAGCAGGTATTGTATGTAGCTAGGGTTAGGGTTAGGGTTACCCTAACCAACCCTAACCATTTTGTATGAAACCTAAATTGTCTTGTGCTTGTTTTGTGCAGCTGCAGGTGAAAATAAAAAGTCTGTTCTGGACTCAAGCCCGTTTCTGTCCGAGGCCAACGCCGAACGCATCGTCAGAACTTTGTGCAAAGTCAGAGGAGCGGCGTTAAAACTCGGACAGATGCTCAGCATTCAAGGTGAGTGACAAACACACACATGTACACAAATAAAAGAAGGTGGAGAGATGAGAGTCAAAGTGGAAACAAATGAAAAAGAGAAAGGTGGTGAGGGAGAAACTAAGGAAAGAAGAAGAAGCATATAAATTCATTGACGCGTGTTGCTGTAGATCTGCTGAGATTCTCACTTTGATATTGTGCAGCAACAGTCTTTAAATGCCAACTATCCAGTGAGGAAACGCAGTCCAAAAAATGACACACATACACGTACCGTTTCCACCAGCCGTGGAGGCTGCTAATCCTCATATATAATTAGAAAGTGCTCTATCCCTGCACTGTGTTTCAAGTAGAAATTGAACAGCACAGTAGACCCTGCATCACAGATAACTGTCAGTGAAGAAAGCTGGCACAGAAGTCTGGTTCTTGCTGGTCGGTGATTATCAGGTTGTGTCAGCTGTTCTGTGCCAATAAGCTGCAGTTGATTTACTAAGCAGTGTTTTCCCTGATGCTACAGTTTCGGTGAGCTGCTGATTGTTTTTCTATATTCTTCGTCAAACAAGCAGATAGCAGCAGCTTATATTTGAAACTGCAGTGTAAGTTATTGCTTGTTTATGTTGTTGAACATACCGTACGACAGATTATACCACCGATGAAGTTAAAGACTGGAAAGCCGGCAGCAGTAAACATCCTGACACAGAGTTAGAGCGGCTGGGTCGGATAACATATCATTATTTTTGTTTATCACTGCTGTGCCCCACTGCCTGACTGTGGCAGGCGAACTTTGTCCCTTGGCATTCATGATCTGAGTTCACCGACAAACCTTACACAGACATTAAAGTGCAATAAATCTAACAAAACACAAAAACTGGTTTGGAGGGGAAAAGATTATCGACTACAGAATGTTTGATAATCAGGTTTCATCATAGTAGTTTGACCGTGCGTGCATGTGTGTGTGTTTGGGAAGGGAGGGGGGGGTGTCACAGTTTTACTTTCTCTCTGTGGTGGTGACAAGTTGATCTTTAAATTCTAGACCGAAGGGTCACAGCAGTCTTCTATAGCTGGACATGTACACAACATCTTCACACATAGCGTGAAACGGACAAAGGTTGAAAAAGACTTAATAATAGGCAACAACTGACAACGCTGAAATATGGCTGTAAATCTAGAGGCTAAAAATCCCTGCAGTGGTCTTTAATATGCACTGCTGACATTTATTTGTCATGGCAGGAATGCAGTTGAGGTTTGTTTTCAGATTGTCCGGATGATTGCACTGAACCATTGTACCCTTTAGCAGGTGTCCACCATAGTGTTAACCTTGAAAGGTCAAAAACTATTTTAAATTTGAGAATATAGTTTATAATTTTGCTCCCTCATATTTTTCTTATGATTGTATTTAAACATGGAGTCTTTTGGAGTGATTTCACTTGACTTTAGAATGATGCTCTTAGTTATAGTTTTACTCTCATTCTGATTAATTCTCCAGATAAATTACGATATGATATACAATATATTAATGTCATAATATAAGATTACACACACCATGATGGAGGGTTTCACTGTAATAACCCACCTCTATTTCAGATGACGCATTCATCAACCCTCAACTCGCCAAGATCTTTGAGCGTGTGAGACAAAGTGCTGACTTCATGCCAATCAAACAAATGACGGTAAGGAATTTTTTCTTTTCATTTCTTTGGCATCAGTTGACAGTTGTCATTCGATAAAGGCTGTAGCAGGACTTGAACGGTAAATCTTTCACTAAAGGTGGACTGTTGATGATGATGTTATAAGTTGAATATGACAATATCGCGAAATCAGCTGACTTGAATCCCAGTTGGCCATGCTTGATCAAAATGATAAAACACCTGTTGACGTACCTGTATGTACACTCTTCTGTTCACATGTTTGACCTTCTACAGAAAGCATTAAACAGTGACTTGGGTCCTAATTGGAGAGACAAGCTCGAGTCATTTGAAGACCGTCCGTTTGCAGCGGCGTCCATCGGCCAAGTTCACCTGGCTAGGATGAAGGACGGCAGGGAGGTGGCCATGAAAATACAGGTCGGCTTTCAACGTGTGTGTGTGTGTGTGTGTATGTACACAGAGCATTCACATGTTATGAAGACAAACACTGTAACCAGAGAATGTGTCTCGTATTTGTTTTTCTCTCTTTCGCTCGTACACACATGCAGAGAGAAACCATGCAGAATCTGATCTCTCTCTGGTCTGTTTATAGACTTTGTTTACAGATCAGAACGGAGACAAATCAGATGCATGTGGTTTCTCTCTGAGAAACATCTGAGCAAATGTTATTTTATGCCTTTTCATTATTTATCTTATCTAATTGCCGTCTCAGTTGTTAAAAATCAATCTTTTTAGATCTTATGAAGGATATGCCAGTAAAATTTATAGTAATGGTTTTATAATTATCTCATTACAGATGATAATTACAGTCCCAGTGAAAGCTATGATTTCATTATACTGTGAAGACATTTAGAAAAACCTTCAAGTGACATTACTAACAAAATGTTAGCAGTTTTTTTCCCTTATTTTATGATTAGAATTAAATTTAAAAAAAGGTTTTTCTTTCCTTTTCTCTTCTTCTGTTGTTCTGTCTGTTCATCGCCAGTATCCCGGTGTGGCTCAGAGTATCAACAGTGACGTCAACAACCTGATGACGGTGCTAAATATGAGCAATGCCCTACCTGAAGGTACAGTCACAAACACATGCTCACCTTATTTCTACACAGACAACATACATGTAGACAAACACTCTGTGTTACTCTCATTCACTTCAATTTTCTTACACAGTCACCTCTTCATCCGCTCCTGTTTCATTGTCCTGTATGCTTCTCTACCTTCTTCCACTAGTTTTGGTATGTGAAGCTTCGTCTTACACTGTCTCTCCTTCTGTTTGTGTCTTTCTGTGTCTTTAGGTCTGTTTCCAGAGCACATGATAGATGTGATGAGAAAGGAGCTAGCACTGGAGTGCGACTATATCAGAGAAGCCAAGTGTGCAAATAAATTTAGGTGAGCAACATCTTGCCAATGTCCGAGTTTGTATCTGCCACAATCTAGGAAGTCTCCCAAAATGTTTCTCTCCTGCTACTGCCAATCAACTATATAGATTTGATACTGTTAATGGATTAACTTCATCTCCTTAATCCAGGGAGCTGCTGAAGGACCATCCGTTCTTCTATGTACCAGAGGTGATCGAGGAGCTTAGCGGCACCCATGTCCTGACCACTGAACTTGTCCCTGGGTTTCCCCTGGACCAGGCAGAGAACCTCACACAAGAGCTGAAGGAAGAGGTATCACTAATAGATACAGTGATGTTGACCTAACAGTTAATGTGTTCAGAGGGATGTGTGTGTGTGACAAAGAAATATTTTTTTTCCAATCAGTTAGTTACAATTAGGAACTTTTAACTGGTTTTGAAAGAGTCTTATGATGCCTCTATATGACCTACATAAGTAAACAAGACTATCAGCAAAAAGATTGGCTATTTCTATATAGTTATTCTAAATTCCCAGCAATATAAGGCCAAACGATTTATGGAATGCAGACCAGAAGAGCCTATGTTTACATTATCTGTAGCATTGTAGCATGAGGGAGTACCAATACGTTACTTGTATGAGGGGAGGGCATTCTTCTTTGTTTGATAATGTTAAAAGTTAGCTAGAGAGCAATTGATGAGAGTGACCAGCAGTGTAGTGCGAACGGTTATGTTCTAAAGCACAAATAAACACACCCAGACCTCCGCACAACCCTGCAGGAACGTGCCGCATGCTGGATTTGGTTTGAATGCTGCCTTACAGGTGTATGAACGGTACAAAAATACAGTTTACTTTGCTTCACCATTACATAGCCACAAATGGATGCATTAACTCATCGCTATGCATCCTGCACACAGCTGTGTTTATATAAAAAAAAAATAAAATAAAAAATGCTTTTAAAGCAAGCAGCGTCTTTCTTTCACTCACTTCCAAAACAAACACACGCGCTAGCCAAGAGCTTCACAACACGAGGCGGTGGTGCTTAAAACACTTTGCTTTTGTCCGCATGTGGCGCTAAAATCAACACAAAAGTTCCTCTTAGTAACTTTTAATAGATGGATAGATGGATGGGCCTCTAGTGGCAGGAAAGGGAAATGCTTCTCTCTTACCCAGTTTTCCTCTTGTTCCCACCCATATCTCCCTGCTCTCCTCACCCCTCAACATTTCTGTTTCCTAGTTGACCTCAGTGCTTTGAACTTCATTGGCATTCTGAGGCTTTAATAAAAATTAATATATTATCAATACCAGTGAACAACAATAGGATCTATATATCTTTGTCTCCGTTTCAGATCTGTCAGAACATCTTGGTGTTGTGCCTCAGAGAGCTGTTTGAGTTCAGGTACATGCAGACTGATCCAAACTGGTCTAACTTCTTCTATGATCCACAGACACACAGGGTGAGTCTGACTTCAGTCTAAACAATACAGATAATACAGCTAATACAGTAACCCATACAACAACTACTAATAATGATGAGTCATTAACGGTGAGATTGGAGAGTAATGGTGATAATTGATCATTGATTTGTCTCCCTGTAGGTGGCGCTGTTGGACTTTGGAGCCACCAGAGGATTTGATCAAAGTTTCACTGATGTCTACATAGAAGTAAGACCCATCAGCTTTATTATTATGTAATTGCATGTATTCCAGCATTACCGTATAATAATGAATACGGGAAAAGGTTAATTTAAAGTGCAGTTGCACAAAATTAAACCTTTTCTCTGTTGTTAAATCTGGATTTTGTAAATATAGAAGCTGCCTGGGTAGTTTATGAAGCACCATAAAATTGGAGTATTCACCATCATTGAAGTAGTTTAATTTGTTCATTTTGGTTTTGTTGCACAATGACATTTTGTAATCTATGATGAACACATTGTAGTGTTGTTTGTCACACAGTGAATCATTATTGTGAGACATTGTGAAAATCATACTGTGAAGTCAAAAGTTGTGTAAAAACTAAAAATCCAATTTTTGAATAAGGGATTAAAACAATGTTAATGACGTCCTTGACCTGTCTGTGTTTGCAGCTTATCCGGTCAGCTGCTGAGGGCGACAGAGAAGGAGTTCTGAAGAAGTCTATTGAGATGAAGTTCCTGACTGGGTATGAGTCAAAGGTAAACATCTCTTTATAGTTACATTTGTCTGCTTTACATCGTGGCTGAGTTTTGACATTAGCGTACCGAGAAAATTGAGCTTGCTGAAAAAAGATACAGTCTTACAACACTGTTTGATAAAAGTATATTCCCTTGCTGTGGTTTTTGTTTTGGTTGTTAAAATATTTCACATCAGTGGGCTGCACTGAAAATGAAGGTGGCAACCACAAGCCTGTGAAATAGGATGTGTGACAAAACTCAGTGTCTCAACTTCATGTGTGAGGCTCTTCCTCTGAAAAGTCTCCATAAAAGTGTCACCTTTCAGTATAGTTGGTCATGCAGTCTGTTCTCCACTTTCCATGTTCAGACAATGGTGAACGCCCACGTGGACGCGGTGATGATCCTCGGTGAGGCCTTCGCCTCCGAAGAGCCCTTCGACTTTGGTTCCCAGTCCACCACCGAGAGAATCCACAACCTCATCCCTGTGATGCTCAGACATCGGCTAACCCCGCCTCCCGAGGAGACGTACTCGCTGCACCGCAAGATGGGCGGCTCGTTCCTCATCTGCTCCCGGCTGCACGCAAAGCTGCGATGCAAGGACATGTTCCAATCGATGTATCAGAAGTACTGGGAAGGCCGCACGCCGCCCCCTCGTTCAGCCTGAGCCAGTCCCAATCGTCAGGCGGTTTGATGGACAGGTCCTGGGGCCAACAGCAAAGGCGGCGACATTGGAGTGTGTGACGCTGCAGAGCTACAGATAAATCAGTTCAAGAGGAGGCCATGTTACCCGCCTTTAACTGTCACTGAGCACAAGCTTATCTTTCCCATTTTGGGCATCCCACTACAATGAGGTTTTGAAAGGCACTCATACATATTTACAGTCACCATTTCTTAGTTTGAAAGAGGGAGCAGCAGCATGGCCTTTAGTAGTGCTTTACAGCCGAACTCTTACCTATATATGGCCCTGAGAGGACAGACTGAAAAGAGGTGGGAGGTGGATGTAAGCAGAGCAAGAAACAGCCTTGAATAGGTGTAAAATGAATGTAAAAGGGTAGGAATTTTATCTCTTCACCGATGTTTTTGTTTTGCCGTGTTTTGTTGATTTGCGGATAATCATATCACCTGTCTGGTTGGCCAAAAATATCATTGGTGGTAAAATAAGACGTTGACTGTATTAAGAAAAAGGACTGAACTTTTACTGTAAACCCAAAGTTTTGAAATAATGGGGTTATAACTGTATATGGGCAGTATCAGTCACAGTTGGTGTTGGCCAACATGTCTGACTTCTCTTGCTTTTTTTTTTTTCAAACTTTTGTCTGAATACTGGATGTTGTCAAGGAAATTAGATTTTCTAGACATGAATAACTCAGACTTGGTTGTAAAATTACAAATCAGACGAGTTGTAGCATTAAAAAGAAAGGTTCAGTGTTGGAAGTCGAGATTTTGCCAAGTGATCAAGTCCAGATTCATTATCTGTAGAAAATGTGACAAACTGGGATTTGTCAACATTTCCACACAAGAAGGGTCTGACTTTTAAGTCGTGTACGTGTAATGTATCTTCTGTATCAGTGCAGCCGTTGAGATTTACAGTGCTGAATGCTGCCATTCACCTAGTTGCTTTTGATATCTTTTAGCTTTTTGAGTAGAAAGTTTGTGGTACGTCAGTTTGTTTCAAGTGACCATTAACAAGACCTCCAGTATCTGTATGTTTTAACAAACCTCAGGTTAAAGCATAATTTTACTCAGTGTCTGTTAATAGATTTTTTCCCTATCTTTTTTGTCCTGTCGACGGTTGCATCTGATGATTTGTCTTTAAACATATGGTACAGACGCATCAAAGAATTCCAGCTGATGAATAAAAAAAAATAAAAAAGATTAGCATTGTGACTCAGAATTACAGTTTTAATTCTGTCTGAATTAACAAGAATCAGTTCTTTTACTACCAAAGCCTGATTTGTAGTAGGTGGTTGTAAAAATGTGAACTGAAATCACATGATGGATCCTTGTTGCTCTCTGAAAGAAGATCAAGTCTGACAGGAAAACCGGGCCTGTCATGAATGTTAATGAACTACCGGTATGGAAGAGGCTCATCCTGATATCGCACAAAACCGGCTCGCTGGGGCTCTCCTCGCTCCCGCAAGTCGCTAATCTCTCCACGCCTTCTTGGGTGCGAAATCCTCAGTCACCTGGCTGGCGTGCGTGTGTGTGTGTGTGACTGCGTAACTTCTCTCTGCTGTGTGAATACAGTTATAATGGTCTCTGTGGTGTGAAGCTGAAAGAAAAAAAAAAAACAAACGAAAAAAACTGAGGTGCCTGTAGTTGCCAGTGAGGGTAGAAATTTCTCCTTTATATTTCATATCAAGACTTGATGAAAAGATGGTTTAAATTTTCTAATCAAAATGCATTCTTTATTGAAAGTTGTGATGGAAAAGAGTAAATGTTTGATCTATACTTGTCATGTGGCTCTTTGTGTTGTTTTTTTGTGTGTGTGGTCTCACTACATTTATGATTGTAGCTCATAAATCTCAATGTATATCTTATCAACTTTTGTCCATGTATCTTGGCCATTAAGTTAAGAAGTTTTAATGTGTGTTTAGGAGAAGGAAAACCAGAAAAAATACAGTAGTGAGTGAGAGAGAGAGAGAGAGCTTGTCTTCCTTATTTAGCAATGCCTTGGCCAGGAGAGGAGGAAGTGGTAGAGAGCCTGGGAAATATGTGCGCATACTCACACAAGTATTCACCAAAGTACACATACGCACTCCAATACCGCGGCCAATGAATCGTGCCAGTGCTCACGCAGAGGAAAGTGAGTGTGGAGTGCATGTGTATAGACACGTACACTCCACCTCTCTTCCTCTTCTCTAGACTGCCATACCTTGGGGTCTGTGCTCGGAAAATCCTGCACACACACTTTTTCCCACTTGGTTTTTTCAGTTGCTCAATGTGTGTTGTAATGCACCTCGACAGCCAGCATGTGGCACTGTTGTGCTTCCAAGCAAAACTAGACTCTCAGCTGGAACGATTACTAAAATACATCACAATAATAACACAAAGACAAAGCATAACCAGTTGGAGCCAGCCGAATAATTATATGAAACTCAGCTGGCTGCATGAGGACATTTAATGTAATTTCTGCTTTATTAGATAATATTCTGCGAGCAGAGGTGAATTAAATTAGAATGAGAGATGAGTACATAAAACAGCAATCATCATTAACTGGGAGCAAACAAATATATGGTATTGATAGTGTGATGGTGAAGTCTGAGCCACAAGAGCAGCAAATGCTTTATCCACATGTATGCTCACATACTTGAAAGTATATTTTTGAGGTTGTATAAAAGATTTAAACTAAATATATTCATTTTATGTCTGCCAAACCAGTAATCTACAGAATCTATTAGGTGTATTTTACATTGCATGGATTTATAGCTTGCCAAGAGCAGTTTCATTAATTCGAGTCAAATGCCATCTGCTGTTTTCCCAGAAAAAAATGTTCTAAAACTGTATTCTACAAACCACATTTGACTACCAGCCAGCTCTCTGAGAAACACTGGCTGCCCTTAGAATATTTTAACTACGAGGTCAGGTCTCAAATAGTTTAAAGGCCATTTTTCTTGTGAATACTTTGTGATTAGAACACTGTTTGGTTTTAATGAGCCCAGGATGTCGACTCACTGACTGAGATGGAAAATGGTTTCTAACCGGCGTTGTCACTGCACTACATCTTGGTGACCTGAATGTGTTTTGACATCGCGACTTGCTGAGCTGAGATGGAAACAACTCAACTCTGGTTGTGTTTACACTACTGAGAGGATGGTAGGGAGTGAAGGGTCAGAAAAACCAAGTGGTGACAAATCCTTATTTGGTGAAGGAGGACAGTCAGCAAGTCTCAGCGCAATCCTTAAAGGCAAACACTCACACTAACTTAATCAGTTTTATTCAGCATGATTTGCCTTTTCATCCTCCTGACCAGCATCCCTGTACAGATGGTTAATGAGACTATTTTTAATATTTCCATGGAAACAGATTTTATACAGTTTTAGTCAGAGAGTACTCAAGAAGTGCATCTTTGAGCCTTCAAGCTAAATTGGATCAACTCACTTCATGGAGTTAATACAACTGCAGTTCATGAACAAGACCACACCTCTCTCCCTAATTCAATAACCTGTGTGTATATATATATATATATATATATATATATATATATATATATATATATATATATATATATAGGTGTGACTAACCCCCTTCTCTCCTGTTTGTCTCAGTCCTTATAACCCTCCCCCCCAACCCCTTTTCTACCCCTTTTTTCCCTCTTTTCTCTCTCAATCCAGGAACCAGAAGGGATGATGAAGCCGAAGCTCATCAAGATGTGCCCCCATGCTGAGTCTCACTTCCTTGGTTTCTCGATGTTCAAGATGAATCACGACCCCCATTCATCCCAATACACTCAACCCCTTTCATTCCTCCTTTGGACCTTCAATCATCCTGCCATACACGACCCTCATCAAACCAAATAAACTATTTTTTTATATATTGTACAAATGCCGAGGTTTTGCTAGTGAATTGACCGCAATTTAAGAAACCTGTACTTGTTTGGCATTCAGCGGAGCTGTGAAGTTGTTAAGATGTGCCAGTTTTACTTGTGAGCTTGTCACTTGTGAGATTGTCAAACGATTAATTACTACATTCACACATTCTGCTGATTGTACCTGAAATGACACAAATGCTTGTTCAAATATCTTGCCACATCAAGCTGCATAGCTGATTATTACAGCAGACTGAGTCCAAAATAAGTCATTACTGGGCCTACCTTAGTTTCTACTACTGTATCCTTTGGAAACCAGCCAGGTAATTATTTTCTGCTGACAGTTGAATAAAAAATTTATGGAATAATGTAGCTATTTAGGCTAAGAAGCCTTTGGCCAATTTTACCATTTTTATTAAAAGTTAGTAATTTGCTTCTCTGTAGGCCAGTTTTTTTTATATAAAAATCTTGGAAATACATAAAGCTTTTAGTTTGTAGCACTTATAAAGTGTTGTTGGTGAAGTATGGTTCATACTGTTCTTTTGGTTCTTATCTAGTTATTATTAAATATATACTCCCTGAACAAGTCTAGAGTCTACAGCTATGCTTGCAGCTCTGTAATTAGCAGCACTATGAGCTAAACACTAACATCAGCATGCTCACACAAGCTCACAATTTCAAGGCTGACATGCAAATGATTTGCAGGTATGCTCAACATCTTAATTTAGCGTATTGTTTTGTCATGTTGGTTGGCTGTCAAGCTGTTAGTTTGTAACTAATCAACTACTAAAGTTGGTTGCACCGTGATTTCTTGGTGCATAACCTAACTATTTTGGACATAAATTCATAATTAAGTAAGTGGTCAATCAACGATCAGAAATGCAGTTCCACTGTCATGGTTAATGTGTGAATTAGCTTTCTGGCTGGCATGAGCCACTTAGCAATGTAGCACATTGTACTAAGTTAGATCAATAATGAAGTATCATATGAATAAATTAGGCTCTGGATTACTGTGTTGTAAAATGGCAGAAAAAAACATGCTCTGTGGTGGAAAACCTGCTGTTTTACCGTTAGAGAGTATAAGCTAGTCCACTAGTCTGAGCATTTTCATGATTATCCCCTACCCTAGGAGCATTAGTAACTGTTTAGTTGTTACTCAGAGTTATGTTGGAACCTTATTTCTGTGGTGCAACCATTTATTTTACTAACACATAAATCACAACTCAGTTATAATTTATGTAATAACTAAGTTTGAACTTCCACACAGCTGCTGCAACAGGCTGCAGCAGTTGTTTGTCCCACTCTGCAGCTGCTTGTTTTTTCTTGTAATGGGCTAATATCTACACTAATATACTACTCTATAACTGGCCAGATGCACTCAGGAAATATTTGCAGAAGCCTCCAGCTGCTGGAGAAGGGAAATCTGATCTCCCATCTATATGACTCTCTGAAGCAGGTAAAGTTCAACCAATTATTTGTGCTCTCTGTGTAAGTGATTATGCACTGATATGTTGTCATTATTATTGTTTGTTGTCCATATTTTTACCATAGAATAAATGAGTGGTGATGAGGCAGTATTGATGTGGTAATGTATGGAGGGCACCAAATCCTAATCTTAGGGTGCCAAAATGGTTAGAGTTGGCCCTGGGTAGACTGACATAATGTCCTCCATGTTCACTAAAAACTTTAGCTTCTGAATGAGAACTTAGTTTGAAAGACAAACTGCTAAAAAGTGAATTTAGACAAAAATATGTAGCCAAACGAAGCATGCAAAATGTCAAAGTCAGGCCACCACAAAGGCATTTTTCATGTTGTCATCTGTGTAAGCTTGGTACCTATATTCAGAAAGGTATGTTTATTCATGAGTTCGATGGGATTTCACATATTTATTTACATAAAATGTGCAAATACAGATTTCTACATGGGTAAGTATTACTCTGTGATTGCGGAGGATTGTGCCATGAAATACAGTAACTGCAGAATTCCTCAGTTCCACAGAGTAAACAATCTGCTCATGTCTATCTAGCTGAAAGGATAAATCACTAACCCAGCTGGAACGCAGGAAACAAGCTGTTCCCCTCCTACCAGACTGACTTCTGAGGAGTCCTTGAGCGGGGCAGTAAATCACTATTTAGAGGTTCTTAGAAACCGTTCTCTAAAATAGGTTTGTACAAAGATAATTGTGCCCAATGTTTAAGACAAATAATGATGCACATTAAAGTACAAAAATGCACCATTCAGTCACAAGTAATTACAACCAAAACTTTTTTTTAATTGCAAGATTTTGTATCAGTCACCCAATACAGCTTTAAATAAAATCAGTGCTGCAAAGTCACAGAATTAAGCTACAATCGTGAAATAATTTATGTTTGTGTGTTTGTGTGTTACTCTATACAGTCAGTTGACACCAAAAATATGCATGCAGAATACTGTACATGGCAGCATTTTCATTCTACAATCGAAAAGCCAGCACAACACTACCATTATTAGATAATTAAAAAAAAACCAATTAGTCAACATTCCCCCCCCGAAACATAAACATGAAGAGGTGGTGTTTAAAACTGAAACTTAATTATGATACAATGTCTGAATAATAGTTATTTCAGGTCCACACAGTCCCAAATAGAGAAATAAAACTCAAGTACCGCTGCTACAAAAAAAGACTGGTAGTGAGAATATTGGTCATTTGTACTGTAAGGCATCATTATTACATCATTATCATCATCTTTCACACATAACACTGTACAACATATACATAGCGAGAACATAAAAAACATTGGGGTTGTTATCCAAAATACAGTAGCACTGTTATTGGCTAAGAAACTGAAGATCATTAAAACCTACTTGGATAATAATTTGAAAAAAAACAACAACACACACACACCTGAAGACAATGAAATGAAGTAGAGAGGAACATCCCAGTGTGAACATACTGTAGCAAAGGTGTCATGAAGTTTGATTTCTGTTGAGGCACGACCAATATGATTTCACCATAAATAAATCTATCTTCACATTTCTCCAGAAATGCTGCATCACATTTTTGGTCACATATCACATCAAGACAGAAAACAGGATTTCAGTTACTATCAGCGATAACGTTAATCCTAGTTGTGCAATTGAGCTACTGCAATTGTTCCTTGTTGAAGGCTCTTTGAATTATGATGCTCTTGGATATGTTTCAGGGAAATAAGCCAATGATACAGTGCTTGAGAGCTAATGTGGTATCAGTTCCAAGGATGTTTCTGACTCTTCTTGATGTTTTTTTTGTTGTTGTTGTTTTTACACATTTTACTTCTTTATAAAATTAGTTAAGCATTTTATTGTACAAAGTGTCACCCGTGGGTCCACATTATCACTTATGGACCCTCCCTCATTGTCATATTATGGCCATATTCTCCAATCATCATTGTCAACACTGCTCATGGTCAGTCAACTATACTATATAGTAATTATTTTTGTCTGTTTTTTTTTCTTGAGTTGACGGGAAGTCCATTGTATTAGCATGTGGCTTCTTGACCTCTCCTGTCACATCTGTTTTTATTTCCATCATCTGGTTTTATATTTCTGTATATATGTGCTAATAAAAAACTAAACTATACAATCACACACCAACAGACAAACACCCACACATGAATATAAACCCAATGTACACACTCACATTTGGCTGTGTACTCAGCACAAAACAGTGAATTCAACAACTTCAAAGATTTTCTTTAAGATAAATATCTGGAATTCAGGACTTCCTCTGTGAATTTTGGACTTACAGTGAATGTATGACACTAAATGTAAGAACGACAAAGATTGTTGTTCAAACTATTAACCTCAGTCACCAACTGGAATGGCATTTCTGTAACTGTACATTTGTCCACAGATATTTTTAGATCTGTTAATTAGATACAATGCTCTAATTATGTGTCTTATCCTTTTGACACCGATTTACACATTTGAGAAGGTATCAAAATTCAAATCAAATATGATAATTATCAGGAGGGATGATGAGTCATTTTCCACACATAGCTGTAACTTTAGGATGATGCACACATCTTGCGACCAGCATTGTGCTACAGTGTGTTAAAAAGGTGTTTGCTATTGAATCACTGCATGAAAAGAAAGCTATTGCACCTACACGATAACTTTAGACTAATGGATACAATGGTTACATATGAAATCTCCACCATTACCAAGTCATCATTTAGTTATTCAAACTTACAATAATGAATACCAAGTCTCAGAGGTATTTGTAGATTGTCTAATTTAGTGGAGAGTCACTGTGATTATGTTAAATATGATTGTTACTGTACAGTTATGTTTATTTTACAAGTAAACACTATTTTCCCCATTTAGAGAAGATGGAAAATGTAGATGTTTCATTGTGAGAACCCTGAACACTGAAAGTTAAATATATACCTTTTCAGAGATGGGATACAATGTCAATATTACAGCACAAACTGGAATGGAAAGGCCACTAAAACAACCTGAAAACTAACAAAGTCACTCTTCTTATATCATATGATTGTAAAATTCTTCTTGAAATGGACACTTGAAACTATTACATCTGTTTTAAGTGAAGTGGCAACTGCACCCTGCAGTGTCCAGTGTCCAACTTAAAGGAAACACTGCTGTCATATTTAATGCATTATTTAAGCTGAATACACCTGTCATGCTAATATTGTACATATGTGCTGAAATGGCCTTTTTATACACTTAATGTAATACCAACTGGATTCTAACAAAACTCAAAAGTAAGAGGTACACAAATACAAAATTTGCATGTCAGTTGCAATGTCTTAGTTTTCTTACATGGTCATGGCAACAAACTCATGTCCCTCATTCTTCATTTACTCCATCATATTATGTAAGAAATAAGTAGTCTGACATATGTTTTTAGTCAAATAGATCAAATAAAAAAAATCTCAAAAACCACTGTTATAATTACTTGAGAAAATACAAACACATTGTTTTTCTTTTTCATTGTATCTCTGTCGACTCTCTATTTTCCATCCCGTTCCTTTAACCTCATGGCCTGGTTTAAGCCAATCAGCAGTGAGCAATCAAATATTTTGTAGATGGATTTTTTTCTTTCTTTTTTCCATGTAGTTTATTTGTCTCTGCCTCTATCTGTCATCCAGTGTTTGAAAGACAGACAGCTACAAGTCATCACAAAGGTCAACATCAGGCGTCAGGGGGTTAAAGAGGTCAAACTGTCCATGTGATCCATCAGCTTAACATCAGAGCAACCTCTCTCAGACGTCTTGAGGAACACCCTGGTCTCTACAACCTAAGGAAGTGGGTGGGAGAGGGAGATGTGGAGAAAAGAGAAAGACTTGAGTGCTTTTAGAAATACTCATTGTACAGTAAACTCTTTTGTCTGGCTTTTATGGCCCCACTTAATAAGGTTTTCTAAGAGCTACTTGCAATTAGAAAACATTCATTTTGAACGTTTGACAATAACTGCCTTTCTCTGTTTTATTCAATTGAGCAGACTGAAAGCAGAAAGTTGTCAACAGCCATAAAGGAGCTAGGCTGAAGGATTAAGTTTTATTAAAGCAACTACAAGGAGTTTTTCACTGGTTATGAAACAGACTCAATTTAATAGTGATGCCTCTATATGACTAACATAAGCAAACAAAAGCATCAACGAGAAGATTGGCTATTTTTCTATATAGTTATTCTGGGTCTGAAATCAGACAAAACGATTTACAGCACACAGACCATTTTCCCAGGCAAAGTTTCACAGTGAGTTGTACATTAGCCATTTAAAAGGAAGCAGGAGGAGATTTTTCTTTAGAGAAATTTATTTTTGAAGTTGTATTTTGTGGTTATCACTAATACTGGGGCAGGATCAGTAAAGATAAAAAGAAAAGCATTGACCGAAGTACAAAAAAAAAATGCTAAAAGGGACAGAGCACGGGCAAAAACACAAGTCAACCTTGATCGGTCATTCAATGGAGATGGCGATTATTGCGAGATTTGAAAGGATAAACAAAACAATCCTGAATTGGACCTACTCCTCCTTTATGAAATACATTGCAGGATATGATGTTACATCAATAGATGAATTTATGTTGGTGGTTAAAATAAAGCTAGCTTACATTTTGGCTAACGCTTTGATAGTTGAATGTAGCTAACGTTAGCTGCATTTGATGAGCAAAGCAAGCACCACAAAGCTTTCTTTGATTATGAGTGTGATGAACAACATGCACAATTGACAGTAGTTTGTATAAAGTTGAGAAATAAAAATAAGTCGAGTTTTTCTTTCACTTGCTTCCAAAACAAATGCACGCACTAGCCAGATCAAGATCTTTACAACATGAGGAGGTGGTGCTCATGAGAAATGCAGTCTTCGTTCCATGAAACACTGTCGCTTTTGTCCACAGGGGGCACCAAAAGCAATGCAAAATGAAAATTCCTTGTAGTAGCTTTAAGTATTGGCCAGTCAGGTTTAGCCAGTGATTCATAAAAAAACATCTAAAAACAGAAAATTGTACAATAGCCTCACAAAGCAAGTCATCAGTTTCTGTTTCATACATTGTGATCTAGTGTGGATCAAAAGGCATTTGGCTAAGACAGATGTAATTTCGATGATATGACCTCTGTGGCCCATCGATAGAAATCCCTCCTTTTTGTTCAATTCAGCACCTGTTTAGTAAAAATCTAATTTCTAATCAATTACCCACCAAAAGTTGTGAATGGAGACGAATCACATCATCTAAACTATTGACTTCCCAATTTTCTTTGGCTTGGGACCATTTAAATGAATATCCAGTATTTCACAACCCTAAAGCAAAAATCAGAGAAAACACAGAAAAAATACAAAGCTATGAAAACCACTTTCTATTGTTCGTTGATTGGTAGAATTATCAACAAGGTCAAGACTGAACTTTTATGCTTAACTTTTAAGTCAACATGTATGAGAAGTCCTAAAAGGGCAAGGGATGAAACCAGGACAGCCAGTCAGCATACTTGGTGTCTCCATGACAACCCAGTAAACTCCATCCACTGATGTGATACATTTAAAAGCTTGCAAGTGGATCTTAATTTGGGATTTGCGTTGTCAGACTGCTATTTCCGAGGTCAAGAGTGAACTTTAATGCTTGTCATGCTTTTTTTTGTCCTGCACAGTCCAGATGAAAGATCATGAGAAAGTTCTAAATTAAAGTTTGTTTTTCCAAGCCTGGGAAATGTGGTTATCTTTTTTCTCTATATTCATGTTAAATATAGTCAAGCTAATGATTTAGCAAGTGAATGAAAAAGAAACACTTACCGTCAGAAACTTTGATTCATGAAGAAGGATAGCAAAGGGAAGAGAGAAAAACAAGACAAACATGTTAGGGATGATAAGCTAATTATTGATGATAAGCTAAGATAATTATTTTCAATTCATTATATTTATGAACAGTTTTCTTTGGACAAAAAGATGCATTTCTACTGAGCACTCTAGTAACTTTCAAGGAAAAACAACAACTCTCTTTCAGCATGAGTTGACCTCACATTGATACAGATACATTACAAGATCCAATGAACACAAATACAATAACACAGCCCTGGTTTGCTGGATCGATGAGCGGAGAGATGGAGACAAGAACGGAAGGAGACAGGGTGAGTAAAACCGAAAACTGAAGAAGAACAAGGCGGACAGGGAGACGAGAGGGCGGGTAGAGAGTGGGAGGAACAGTGTGAGAGAAAGAAAGAGAGGGATATGGCAAGATCAAATAGGAACAATCATTAACTAGAGAGAGAGGCAGAAGGAAGGCGATCAGTGGGAGGAAGATAATACCACGATCATTAGATAGATAGAGAAAGAGAAAGAGAGAGCGGGGGAGAAGAGAAAAGAGAAGGAGGGGTGTTTGTAGAGAGTTTGTAGTATACATCATATATGCAACACAGGCTCATTAGAGAGGAATGGAGGGAATGAGAAGACTGACAAACATGCCACATTATCAAAAAGATTCATTTCACGGAGGATTAAAGATGGAATAGCTTAAATCTAAAAGACATCAATAAAGACATCTACTGTGTTGATCAATAGGTGAATAATAATTGATCTTACAAGCAAACAGCATACATGATTTTCAGCACCAGTTGCCTGAGAAGCACGGCTGCGCTAACGGGAAAATGGTTTCCATATTCAATATAAATATTCAATAAGATCCTAGCCGAGAGCGTTAACAGGAGTATAGATTTTTAGTAGCAACAGTTGAATAAAACGTGTGCCCAGAGGCCTGGAAAGCAGCGGGGAGCGGTGAACAATACACACCAGGGGGGCTGCTCACTCCCACACACACACAATAACTGTACCTCACACATAAAAACACAGATTCCTGAAGGCATGTACGTACCAAACACATTTGGTTGGGCACACAGGCAGCAATTACCTCACATACATGCAGTCATACAGGCACAAAGCAGGCAGTGCTGCGATAATTCAAAGGCTGCCTTGGCACAGTGAGAGAACAGTGACTCTGTGTGTGTGTGTGTGTGTGTGTGTGTGTGTGTGTGTGTCTGCACTTATTCATGATGCATCGGTGCCTGAAGAGAAGACACTACTTTCTGAGAAGGTAATATTACCCAACCTCTCCATCTTTGTTCTCTGCATTGTATCTCTATATCTTTCTTTCTTTCTTTCTTTCTTTCTTTCTTTCTTTCTTTCTTTCTTTCCTTTTCACGAGATGTATGAGTATAATGCTGGCATTATCGCCATAACTTTGTTATGGTCAGCAAGTTCATCTTATGTGTGTGGCTGTCAGCTCCAAACCTACCCATCCCCCTACTGTAAATCTATCAGGGGAACACATTATGCACATTTCCAAGTCTATATTTATATCTTGGCACTGTACAGGCATATTTTAGCATGACTCACAGTTAAAAAATCTCCTCATTTATCTTACACTGACCCCTTACCCAGCCCCTCAGTTCAACCTCTGTCTGAAACAGGCTGTTTTAGCTCCTGTCTCTTTAAGACCCCCCCCCCCCCCCCCCCGAATTTCCCCCTGAGTTTGAGCCTGAATTTCATCCAAAAATATGTGAGTGGACAACATGTTGGCATGCATGAACAATCTGACGTCAGTTTTATGGGGAAGGTGAGGTAACCCCATGTTCAAATATAAGAAAGATATAGAATATCACCAGGCTTTTAATATCTTACTAAAATACATATTACATATTTAACTATCATGTGAGAAAAGGCACACATGACTTTAACATATAACTAACATACGTGTTGTCAGTTTTAGTCTCTTTCCCACTTCTCTACACTCTGTGGTAAACCTAAACCCTGACCTTTCCATTACACCAAACGTGACTCAATGTTTGGCCCAGACAATGAAAAAAGAGACATATTTTTAAGTATTATAATTTAATTTCCATATTGAAAAAATTATTTTACTTCTTCCGATCATCTTTGAACTCAGCCGCCCACTGCATGTCACATGTCAGAGGGAGACAGACAAACAAAGAAAAGTAGACAACACGAAAATTTAAAATAGAGAGTTGAAGAGAACAGAAGAGAAACAAAGACTGTCAAACAGACAGATAAACACAGATGGACAAGTACTGACTTGCCAAGATGACCATGTCCATTCCCCAGAAGATGCTCATGATCCATCCAACCATGATAACAGCTGTCAGTATCTGGATGAGGGCCGCCGCCACGTTGAGCCAGAACACACAGCACACACCTCGCTCTGAGATCAGCTCGCTGCGAGCTCCACACAGCACTGTGAACGCTGAGATGAAGGTACCTGCAGGACAGAAACAGCCAAAACATCATCATCCTCTCTGTGTGTTTGGGTAGTTGCCAGCCAAAAAAAAATGAGATAAAAAAATGCATGGTGCATTGAAACAGGTTTTCTTTAATTAAGGGGACTGATGTGGTGGTACCTAACTTAACATACAGACAGAAAGCAGTCTCTCTTGAAAATCAGTCAGGTTAATTTCCTGTGAGATAAACCAGACACCAGACTGCCATTGTCCGCTGTATACTTATCTTTCATATATCTTGATGGTTTAAGTGTAAATGACAAAATAAAAAAGTCTAAAAAGTGATTAATTTACCATAATATTTACAATTATGGAAGCTGATAAACAATTTCAAATAAATTGTATACATTTGCTGGTTTGTGGTGAATGAAAGCAGGAGGAGCTGAACAAAAGTGACTGTGTAGTAGAGCAGACTTTGCAGTCATTCATCAACCAAAAAAAAAAAAAAACATTGACAGAGAAAGCTCTCCTCTCTCTTTCTGTGTATCTCAAAGAAATAACAATGAAGCTGCTCTACACTCGCTCTGTCCACAAAGCATCCCTGAGTGCATGAGTCTGAGTTTTCTGGTCACGGCGACATTGCTATGTCTATGCCTGGGAAATGAGACCTGGAAGATGCACACACATAGTGATGCACACACCCACTGTTACTGAGCTGAAAACAGGATGATCTCCCTGGACAATGCAGTACTCGTCTGCCTGAATGAAATCCAATATCATATCTTATCCTGTTATCTGGAGAATTGGACCTTCCTGTTCATTGTACAGTAAATCCACTGTGCGTGTGTGCATGCGTGTGCCTATAAGCACGTGTGTCTGTGTACCTCAGTACACATTGATCAAATGATTTCATTACAAGACATTTCCTTTGGCTGTCTAAGCCTACTTTACATTATTGATTATGTTTCCATATTAACCAACCTTTATGTTAGCTACCAGAGTATCTCATTGAGAAGTTGTGAACAGGACAATAAAGCCACCCACCAAGTTAACTTTTTGACCAGATTATTTGGCGCTGTCTTCCTGACTGTGCATATTTCTTGTTCTGGGTATTTATAACACACATCAGTCTACAGCAAACATCTCCAGAGACTGTTTATCTGTTTATTCAGATTTATCCAGGCTTGATGGGATTCTGCATTTCAGTGGTTGTTGTTGTGATAATAGTATCACTGAACTCTCCAGTCAAGATGTATTGAATGAAATGGGACATTCAGTCTGTGTGGTTGGTTCAGTAGTAGTCCCACTTAGAATATAGTCTTTAAATAAGCATTTATTCAGAAAGTCTCATTGAGATCAAGATGTCTTTTTGCAAACTGCCTGACTGTGAGGTGTTTTTCAGGTGATTAAGTCATTAAGTCTAAGAAATGTTCTCATTTTTGCAGAGTCATATATTATTCATAGAATCAGTTGATGTTTACACTTTCTGTCTGCAGGCTTTTTTTGTTCTATTTTTTTTTTCAAATATGAAAGTGAATACTGGGAATAATGAATGCAACACTAGAAATTCCTGGTGGGTGTTGTGTGCATGTTGGCCTTGGCCCTTGTCTTTCTGCTAGCTCCATTTTTTGTCACATTGGTGGAATTCAAATACCAGAACAAGCTGAGCAGGTGGGGAGAGGAAGGGGCAAGGGCGGCCTGACTGCCAGTTGCATCTTTTGTCTTGGGAACCGGGAAAGGCCAAAATTGACTCAGGTATATATAGGATTTAGTTTCTTAGCACTTTTATTTACATTTCTCCACTACTAACTATAAATAAACTGCAGATATACTATATTTAGACCATAATCTCTACAAATCTGAGCAGTCACTAAAATATTTACTTTACCATGGCCTACACTAGCCTTTATCTGGAATGGTCTCCAAAAAGTCAAACTATGGAACAAGCAGAGACCAAGAATAGAAAGCAGCCCTGTCAAACGTTTACATGTGGTCAAAAAAAGATTAATTAGATATTTACTTTTCCTTTCAAGCTTTAAGTTGATGCTCATTTCAGTATCTCACAGAAAAAGAGCAACAGCAGACTAAAATGAGATTCCGCCCAGAGCCGATATGGTCTGATCAGACAGATCTGACAGAGAAATTTTGAGGTTGCTGAGGCCACACCCACCAGCAGATGCTCTGGCTGCTGATGGAGCTGCCCACCTCCAGACATGAGCCGTGATTGACAGCAAGCTGGTGGCTGAACGGTTACACATCACTTCCATCTGAGTGTCTGGCATGCAAAACGAGATTTATACGACCTAACTTTCAGTTTTTCTGTGTGACTTTCCAATGTCTGTAATAACAGACAGCAGGTACGTGTCAAATGCCTCGCTTTAAAGTCCAACTAAAATCACATTTAACCATCCCTCTTTACAGTAAAAAATTATGTCAACATGTTTTTAAATGGATTGTTAATAGTTTTATATTAGCAGAATGAAATAAAAAGGAGACAAAGTAAACAAACTGATGTGACTACAGGTCATGGACAGGCAGTGCATCCCTAACAGGGATTTTGAAGAGCAATGACCAAAGCAGCATTTAACCGGTTTGAAATGACATTTGCAGGTATGTGTACATGCTGTTTCATGTGCTTCTGCTGAGCAGCTAATTAGCAATCAAATCTTTTCCCAGATGTTAGCGATGCACTTTTCCTGGGTGAATGTTTGTCTGGTCACTTGTTCAACAAATTAATGTGAAAGCTAATAGTTGTTCAGAATCTATGTCTCTTATGTTATGTTGCCGGGTGCTATCAGGCTCAGTGTGACAAATGACTGAACACCATGTTATCACTTTATTTAAGATGGTGGAACAGTATTTTTTTTTTTTAAATAATGTAAAACTAGGGGGCACAATAGTAGAATCGAAGAATATAACCAGTATCTGCTCATGATTATTTGCAATATGGATTCATCTATTATAATGTTCTCAATGAATTCATTTTGTTTTTTGTCTATAAAACGTGAGAACATGGCAAAAATCATCCATCACAACTTCCATCATCTTTAAAAAACTGGTTTTGTTGACCAGCAATTACAAAACCAAAGGGTTTAAACAATATAAACAATTATTTATATATGTCACTATGAGTAACTCCTTTCTCATTGCACACAGCGTTTTGATCAATGCTAAATAATACATATCAGCCAATCAAGTTAATAAACTAATTATTTCAGCTTTAATGTCCACTTCTATTGGAGATTAATAGAAAAAGTACACTAACCCCACCAACATAGACATGAGACTTCTGTGCTCTCTTATTGTCTCTGTAATCCATAAGCAAATCACAACAAAATCATCATAATCTCTTTGTTTAACGAGCAGTATTTAATGAATCAAAATAATTCATAACTTGAAGCATGCCAACTGTTGCAAGTTGAAGGAAATATTAAAAAAACAAACAAAAAAAACAAAACATGTAATCTTTTGTTAATATGAGATTAATTCTACACCACAGGCGATATTGAAGCAGCAGAAGATTTTTATTATTTGACTGTTTCATACTTTATAGCTGCAAATCTCTTACAGAACCTGTCAAACTAAGTTTAGGATAATGTGTGTTAAGGTTAGGGTTAGGCATGTGTTGGTTATGGTTAAAGTTAGGAAATGAATGTAAATCAATGTAATGTCCTCTGAAGTGATGGAAACACGACTTTGTGTGTGTATGTGTGTGTGTGCCTAGATATAACCCAGACTAATGACTATAATTACACAGAGAACTTCACAAAGCACCCACTGGCAGTGTGGGAGGTTAATGATGGAGTGTGAAAGACAGAAAGAGAAAAAGAGAAAAAGAAAGATGAAGAGAAGGAAAAGCTGACTTTAAAGGAGAGAGAAAACAGAGGGAACAATAGACAGATTGGGAGAAACGAGAATGAGAAAATTGCATACTGTAGAGACAGGTTAACATAGACAGATTGGGGTAAGAGCTGCCCAATGCCAATTTTAGGCACGAGTATGTTTTCTGTTTTCTTTTTCCTTTTTGAAAATAATGCCAGAGTCAAGTTATTTGCCTCAAATCCCTAAATTTAACCCTCAATGTAACATTCTCTCATTCTCTTCAGATCTCCACAGTGCTGGAAATCAAATCCATTTAATCAAGTACTGCACTTAAAGATCCCCTCCAGAAATCTGTTAATACATATAGAAATACTCTGCTTGGAACAATAAAGTGTGTTTGATATGCTTTAGCCAAAAAAATGTGTAATTACCACATTAAAATCCTTAAAATTGCATCTACACCTTCTCCTCTAAAAGCTCAAAAATCTATATATACAAATATTTTTCATTTAAAAAATTGTACCCCCTGGACACAAGATGTTGTCTACTTCACTATAAAGTCCATTCTCAGTGTTTGTGCACTGGAGGCATCAAGTTTCTATGTCACGCTTGTGTAAGTTGAATATTGGACCACGATTGGCTTCAAACTATTTGTGATGTCACAAATAATGCTCATAGGCCCGCCCCTTAAACTCAGATTCTCAGTGAGAGCAGAGAAACTTTCAACTTTCAGCAGATTAATGTGAAAAAAGCGTTCAAGTGTCAAAATCTGCACATACATCATTCTGCACTCTGAAACTCAAACATCTAACTGAAGGAACAAGAAGAAAAACTTTTAAGTACAACTTTTGAGCATTTCACCTTCACTGTATTTTATTTATTAACCTTTACTTAACCAGTAAAACCTAATGATGACTAAAAAAATCTCTTTTTCAGTGTTCTGTGATTCAATGAGAGACACAAACAAACCAACAGCTATCTAGATCTAAAAAGTAAGCGAAATTAGGGTCAATGGTTACTTTATTACGGAGCCCCCCCAAGGGTCGCAGCAAGATTTTTTTATGTGTGTGTTCCCACGCAATATTTTTGCATTCTCTTACAATAAATTTTACGTTCTCTTGCACAACTTTTCTTCCTCCATTCCTTCTGAGCCATGTGTCCATTTCTGCTCAGCTGCTCCCAGCGCAAATGCCCCAGTATGAATCAGCTCATTGAATTTTACTTTGAACTGGGCATTAAATATGCTGATAAAGTACTACTACTCAATTAGTGAAGGTAAACAAATTCTTTGATCAAGAAGTCTCTCCAGAAGAAAGCAGTATGGTACAACACATCCTCATACTAAAACAACAGAATAGGTCTCTTTCCATTGACTCCTAAAATGAATGCTGTCTGTTTTATTCATGACCAGTTACTGTATGGATACAGATAGATGTATTGTGAATGTAGAGAATATGGCCTACGAGTAACAAAAGAGGATGTCTGCTTGAGTATGAAAGAGCTGGATCCCAGAGGGATTTCAATCAGGAAAAGTAGATGTCTCCAGAGGTGGATTACCTCTCAAAGGAACCAAATTTCATATTGACTCTCATGATAAACTCAAGCCTTTTGGCCTCTGGAGACATCTTCTTTTCCTCACTGAAAACCCTCTGGGATCCAGCTCCTTCATAATCAAGCGGACATCCTCTTTTCTTACTCGTAGGCCAGACTCTATACATCTAGAATACATCAATCTGTATCCATGCAGTTGTCCTCAGTGCAGTAAGTGGTCACGAATGAAACCGACAGCATCCTGCAGATTAGTGTATTGCTTTCTTCTGAAGAGTCAGACACCAATAATTATAATCCAATAATAAAATATATAATATAATACTCACAGGACCATTTCTGTAATCAAATCTTTCTGTATTATGACCACTTTTACTTGTAATACTTAAGTGAATTTAGCTGATTTTACTTCTATGCTTTTACTTGAGTTAAGGTCAACCACTGAACCCCCAAGAGCCTAATCATAACCCTAAAGCTACACTGAATTTATAATCCCTAATCATCAAAACCTAATTATCACACCAACTGTGACCTTAGACCTTCACCTAACCCAGAGTTAATTTGATCAAAATGAGAACACGCACACGACACGCAAACATCCTCGCTTTTTCCTCAGCTAACACTTAGTCTTTATAAAGGCAGGAGCCCCAAAGACACGCATCCCATACACTTGCATCCAGAGGCAAGATGTCAACATGGCCCAATAAAACCATGCAGTGTCTTCAATATCACAAACCATCAATCACACACACATGTACCCCCACATATACACACACGCATGACCTCTTCCACCCACACACTCACATTGAAGGCTAAATCATATATTCACTTTATCTCTCTGTGTCAAAGCCTCACACTTTCCAATCCTGTTATGGCAAAGATCATAACACAACTTGTGAGCCGCAGTTTCCTTCACGATAAGTACATGTAATTATTTACAAGCCTGCGGCTGTTTAATCAGTTTAAACTGCACTCAGCAGTGGATTTTTGCTCAGTCTTTATTACATTGCAGGGACAAGCTAATGTTTGTAACCAAGCACCAGACCTGAGGCGACAAAGCCTCCTCCATATCTGCCCCCTCCCTCTGGAAGTCTCTGCCCAAACACATCCGAGACCGATCTGTCCATGTTCAAATCACTAATTAAAACTCACATTTTCAGAACTGCTTTTAATGTGTGTTTGATATGTGTCACCTTTTTCAGTGTGTTGTTTTCTATGCTATGTGGTTTTAGTTTTTAGTCTATGATATCTGCTTTTAATGTGTTGTTTTTCTTTGATTTTTTTAACTCATGTAAAGTGTCTTTGAGTACCCTGAAAAGGACTCTATAAATAATATGTGTTAATATTATTAGTATTATTATATTTCTGGTGACGTAATGTCCAAAAGGATGTAAAGTTAAAACAAGCTTACCTGAAAGAGGCAGGTTGTCAGAGCTCTGGCTGTCAAAACATCTCATTGTTGACATATTTGTGTATATTTGAGGCTCATTTAGAAGAAAATCTGAATTTTTAATGTTTCACATGTGCCTTTTTTGTGAGGTGAATACTTATTAGGAAATATCTCGAACAAAGGAGCTTGATAGCAGAAAAATATTTGAGGAAGAAATAATGGGTTCAGAAAGCCCAGAATGGACAATGGACAAACCAAACAGTGGCTCTAGGGAGGGCTTTTCACATTTTTTTTGTGAGTTTGCAGCTACCGTAGGTTCTCCTACATGCTTGGAAGGGGAGGTGTATTCAGTTTGTTGTAATGACACTTAATCCTACACACTGGTCCTTTCAACTTTCAATATTACAGTAATTGTTTCTCAGCAAAGACAAAACCATGGAGTCAGTCATAAAAGTATTTGTCATTTTACACACATTTTACATTCATGTGTACTATTTTTGTATACGTGCATATGTCTGTGTGTATTTATTTATACACCTGGGTGCGCATGCAAGCAGGACTTCCTGCTCTGCTTTTGTCCAAATTCAATTACACATTTCTAATTTTATTTTGGCTGGAGGTTGAATAGAAAAAGATGCTACTTTCAGTCTCGGTCAATTAGACCCAAATGGCATTGACACATACACACACACACACACACACACACACACACACACGCACACACACACACACACATGCACATGCATTGTGTTCATTTCAGTCAGTGTTGTCATGACAACCAGTCAGCTATTCAATAAAAATGTCAAGGCATTCAGGCAAACCTACACACACTACTCACACTGTACACACACGCACACACACACACACACACACACACACACACACACACACACACACACACACACACACACACACACACACACACACGCACGCACACACACATGCACACATCTGGATGAGGTGTTGCTTTGATGCTTTTGCCTTGACACATTTAAAGCCATTTTTGTCGGGAAAATACCAAAAAGAGTAGATAGTGTGGGAGAAGGGAAGAAGACATGAGAGAGGACAAACACTCACACTCACACACGCACGCGATTACTCTCCAGAGATGCTTAGAGGCGAGGCACGGAGAGGACACATCATAGGTTATTTGGTGATGAACTCAGCTCAACTCAGTGATCACTATAGAGACATTTCTCATAATTCCTACAGAGAAAAAAAAACTAAGTTTGTGATCTCTTCATTGATTTTTGTTCTCTGTATGTTTCTCTGCTTCTTTTTTTTGTCTCTCTTCTCATCACAAAATGTGACTTTTGCATGATTCATGCTTCATATTCTTCATATTCATATGTGTGTGTGTGCTTCAGCCTGGCTCCACAGGCGTTTGTTATGTACAAAGTGAGGATGAATGTATCGTTCAGGTTTTTGCGGCATCACGTGAGTGTTTGTGTTAGTGTGTGATAAGCTACCAGATGTTGTTACATAATCTTACTATACAGACAAACACGCACAGACATCCAACCAAGAGGAGGATCAAACTGTGAAAATAAGGAGGAAAAGGTAACAGAAGGCGGAGACATCCTGATACTAGAAAATGATCTGCATCCGTGTCGGCATAAAATTAGTTTGAGGCAACCATACAGAAACCTGAGATAATTAGAGTCTTAAACAAAAGTGAATTATGCAGTTTAAATTATGTCAGACTCAACTCTGCAGTTATTGTCATTTGAATTCATCATGTTCCTGTTGTGTGTTTTCAAAATCCAGTTGTAGTTACTCATTGTGTCCAACAATTATGGTAATTTAGGTCAAATTGGTCATGCTAACAAGCATTTGGCTAGTTACACAAAAACAGCATAGGGCATCAACAAATTAATAATTGCTGGGGGTTCATAAAAATATGTTATCAAACATATTATGTATGCAAAACCAAAGTGTACAATGTAAAGTACTTGATAATGACCACGTGGTGGCGCTATCTACACCAGCATCTAATCAGTTCTTCCTGTACCAAGCTTTGAACTACATATGTCTATAACCTGTTGAGTAGTTTTTGAGATACTCTGCTTAACCAATGAAAAATTAGACAGACAAACGGAGGTAATAATCGTAGTCTTTTGGGATTTTTACATGTGACTCCAAGACCTCATATGCACTGAGCATTACAGTAGTGTGCAGTCTGCATTTACATGTGCACACTGTAAGTGTACTGTATGTGTTGTAGTAATTTCCTTCTTCTGTATTGACAAAACGTGACAAATCTGGTGATTTGATGAGAAGGTGCCAACAATAAATAGCTTTGCAGTAGAGTGGATCTTCTAGGATCCTCTGGTAGATATTAGTTGATCATTGAAGGCTGTATATGTAATAACTGTATAATGTAGGTACTTTTCTAAAATGAGTTTCTAAATTCACAACGTAACACTCAAGTGTCAAGGTTTCTACCCAAGATAATAACACAAATGTTGAGTTGCACCCATAGTGATGATGTCTCTATCTGCTGTGATGATGTTTTCCGCCCAAAATGACGACACCTCTGATGGATTTTTGCACCCAGAGTGATGGCATATCTACCTGCAGCGTTGACATCTGGGCTCCACATTTTCTGAGCATTAACACCTTGCAGACTGTGGCGGTGTGTATTTACACCCTGACACTCCTATTTTAACACAAGGTATGAACGTGGTCTCTCACTATCACGAGTATGCATGGACACAGGAAAATACACAGAAATACACACTCAGAGGCAGATTGAAAAGTGAAAAATAAAGGCTTTTCAGTCCTGTTGGAGCTCATGTTTTACTTAAAATGATAGTTTTTAATGTGCTTGTATTATTTTAACACGTCCCTTAACGTTAGGAGGGCTTTTAGATGCAATTTTCTTCAAAAGCAAATGAAAATGACTCCCTCTAATGGTTGTACAATCAATGATCAACTTTAGAAGGAATCCCTAATGTTCTTCTGGGCTGAGTAAATGTGTGTGTGTGTGTGTGAGAGAGAGAGAAAGATTAAGTAAGCTGGACATACTGTAGCGCTGGGAGCACAAATTAATTTTAGCTGGTTATTGCCTGCAAACCTTCCATGCAGTGTTTGCTGTCCCTCTATGTTCTCCTCTATTGTTTATTTAATTTTTTTCACCTTCATGTTTGTTTTTCTTGTCATTCGTTGGCTTGCCTGCATGCATGACAGTTGTAAACTGTCCATGATTGTGTGGGTCCTCCAATTTCACAACAAACCTAGTCTCCGGTTTCACTATTTTCATCCTTGCATGCTTACTTTCTGTCTCATTTGCTCTCTTCATCGTACCAATACATTATACCAACTTTGTTTATTTGAGTTTCTATCTATTTCTCCATTCAGAAATCACTGCTCTTCTACCAGAAAGTTAGGCATTTGGCTGCTTTTATAAGTCAGTAGAAGGACACAGTTCCTCAAGCATTATCATGAATTAAAATGAATCAAAAAGAGTAGAAAAAAAGAGATTTCTTACTCACCGAGTCCAGGTATGAAGGTGTTGAGAAACAGACAGATGACGGCCAGAGGGAAAGGCATTGTGGGTATTGCAGCCCTTAGAGGTCCCTTCTTCTCCCGGACCTCCACCACCACTCCTCCGCCTGCTGTATGAGCCCCGGCCATGGCTTTGGTCCCAAGATTGTCCCCGGTCTTAACACGCCCCTGCTCTGTTCCTCCTTCTTTCTGTGCCATCTCTGTTTCTTTCTTTTCCTTTGTCTTAAGACTGAAAATATTTGGTAATAAGAAGGTAAGTGATTCTCTCTCTCAGTCTGGTGATTCAATAAAAGGCAAAAATAATCAATGCTTATTGATTTTATCTTTAAAAAATTCTCTACAATATTCAGCAGTACATAGTCAGATACAAGTCACCACATATTTACCATTCAATGAATCATTAAAACACTAGCAAGTAAATAACAGCATCAACATGAGATTCCATTGCAAAAGTATTTAAAAAAATCATATATATTTTTTGGGAACACAATATTTAATTAATACATTCAGATTTATCCACAAAATATAATTTCTCTTAAAAGCTTGAAGCAATATTCGGGTAAGTTTCAGTCTTCCTTGGAGAACAATTATTAATATTTTTTCTTAGAGATGCTGAAATTCCTTTGAAAGTTACCTTACAGCTGTTTACATTAAGTCCCACCAAGAAAAAAAATAGCTTCTTGTTGAAATCTCCACACAAAAATCCCTTCAAGCCCTTAAAAGTGACCACACTGTCTCATCAGAGGTCAGTGATATCTGCCATTTGTTTCCACATCCAACATGTTCTTAAGGAATGCTGAATCAATGAACAGTTCCACCTTAAAATTGTTCAGAAAAATCCTCAAAAGATGTGCGTCTCTTTTCAGCAATTTCCTGTGAACTTCTTTCTTTCTTTCTTTCTTTCTTTCTTTCTTTCTTTCTTTCTTTCTTTCTTTCTTTCTTTCTTTCTTTCTTTCTTTCTTTCTTTCTTTCTTTCTTTCTTTCAGTCAAATCATGCTCAACCCACACACCTCCCCAAGACAGACGAGAAAGTGCATACAACAACCCCCCTTTTTCTACTACATCTCTCTCTCTCTTGCTCTCTCTCTCTCTCTCTCCCTCCTGCTCCCCATCCTTTCCTTCCATTTAAAGGAACAGTGCACCAATCTAATTATACCATGCAATGAGATCACATCCAACAAGCTGTAATTTGGTGCATCAGATCAGATGAATAAAGTAATAATACTCTGAAAGAATCATTTAAACTCACATTAAGATTGGTTCATATGATGAACATTAAAGGATGTGGCTGACAATTTTCTATATTTCTCTTATTGTCAACAAACCTAATGTGCAGAGCCAAACAAACAATGATCCTACTTAGAATCCTTCATTATGAAGAGTATGGGAACTGGCTCCAAAGACTAATAATGGCGAAAACATTTTTAGTCTTAGGAGAGTAGTTCCTTGTAAGGCAGACATCACTGTACACATGAATACCTCTTGACTTTATACTGAAGAAAAAATAAAAATGTATTGCTAAGTCAAGGGATTGTTATATGTAGCACAACAAGCTAGTGAAGCTCTGTAAACAGCGTTCCTGTGCATATGCAGTGGCATACAATGAACTACTCTCCAGAGACTGGAAACGTGATTACTGTTATTAGTCTTAGGAGCCGTTTCATAATAAACTACTTTAACTACTGGCTTCAGGATGAAGACCCAGTGCAACGGTGTGGCTCAGTGACATGTTTTTAATAGTTTTTGGAGAATAATGGAGGTCTACAGCACATAGAATACGATACATCAGGATTTTGGATACACACACAATACTTGTAGAATACTGTAGACATTAATTAGGAAGGAAGTGCATTGCTGGTTTGGCTCTGCACATGAGATTTGTTGACAAAAAATATAGAAAAACCTTAACCTTAGGGACAAGCTTGAATATGTTGGTTTCATGTTAGATTATAGTGTTATTTGTTTACATTTATTCAATTTACATGAGATTTACAGACAGTGAACAAGCATTGATGTACAAAGAAAAAGTGAGCAGTTTTTTGATTGATGAAGAAAAAAAACGTGAAAAAAGAAGAGGACAGAGAAAGACATATTTCAACAATAATAATAATAATAAAAAAAGGAGGGAAAAGAAGTCATTGGACAAAGTAGATGAAAGATGAAAGAAAAAAATGAGCGTCTGGTGGTCAAGATGATGGAAAACAGAAAGGACAAGAGGGAAGGTGGGACTGAAATGAAGAGACAGTCAGTGTCAATATCTCAGTAATTATTCATGCAACCCAAACCCCTACAGATCAGACATATCTCATCTACCCACACCCAACCTTATCCTTGAATTTCTTTTCATTTCTGCTGCTCCTTCCTCACTTCTTGACCTCCTCCTCCTCCTCTTCAACACTTCTCCACTCTGTCAGTATGAGCTCCATTTAAATACAAATGGCAAAATACACAATGGAAATTGTGTGTGTCTCTTTATCTCATCTTCTTCTTCTCTTTCCCTTTCCCTCATCTCCATTTGGCAACCCAGGAAGCTGTAGGTAATTATACAGATGATACTGATCTCTAGGTTTTTGGTCTCTCTCTAGCCCCTCTCTTTCTCATCTTCTTTCATTTATTCTCAATTCCCAGTTTTAATTTCCTTTTAATCTCCTTTGAAACACATAAGATAGCTGCCATAGGAAGCAGTTTTACTGTATTTTGTCATGCAAAGCAGCGTTATCATGTGTCTGACAGTGCAGGATTCTAAGAAATCTGGACGGCTGAACTCAATCATCATCATTGGGTTGTTCAGCCAATGTGCTGATGCTTATTACCATGACAACGTGACAGGAAAAGTTATATGACAACCATCTTAAAGTGACATTTTGGTTTTTTGCTGTAAAGGAGTTTCCCCAGGAAAGCTACTCTGCTTGAATTGTGATAAACAACCATAATAACCTTGCATTGTGTGTGTGTGTGTGTGTGTGTGTGTGTGTGTGTGTGTGTGTGTGTGTGTGTGTGTGTGTTTGTGGGTGTGTTTGTGTGAGTGACAGGTGTTGGTCTTGGCACATGCTGTCACACTTTGTAGCTAAAATAAAATATTCTTGCACATTCGACTACCTCTCTTCTCTTGCCCTCTCTTTGACTCTTTCTCTGTCCTGTCTTTCTCTCCTGCACGCACACACACACACACACACACACACACACACACACACACATGCGCACACACCCTCTCTCTTGTTCTCTCAGGGTTTAATTTATGTTGATCCCATCTGTCAGGAAAAGCTGACATCACACACCGGTTATTTATATACGTATGCGTCTTCCTGTGTTCATGTTCCTTCTCTTTATTTCTCTCAGTCTCCCATAACACCACATGAATTCCACATACAAGTGTATCACTGTGGTTTGTGTTTTCATTTTTTCTATTACCAAGATAAACAGCAGGAGCATACTACAAAGGCAAAAACATCCTTTGTGCTCACCAACATCGAAGCTTTTTCACTCCAAGGTCACTGATTCATCATTTCAGGCTTCAGTGATCATCACAGGTGTTTTCACTACATCTTGAAAAAAAAACCCAAATATATCTCAGTAGACAAGCACAAACACACATTATTAGCACATTTCTGTAAAGGAAATAATAGTGCATTTCTGACTATAGAAAGATGTGAGGAATTCAATGTGAGGCCAGGTGAAATACTTCAGGCCTGTGACTGTAATACCTCAGGCTGCCTGCTTGTGTCCTAATTTCTTTCTGCTACAGGTAGGTCACGCTGACAGAATGGTATAATATGCAAATTTAATAGGACATCTCCAAGACTCCCTTCTTGGTCTCATGAATAAGTACCAAAGCAAATCCTCCTGACAAAAGCTCAAATGAGATATGGTTTGAATATTATTTTATTCATTAACAGTGTTGTCATTTAGCCCCTTTTAGATGAATATTTGCTATATTGATGAATTGCTTCGGTGAGTTACCCATGTCTCCGGCCTGATTCTTTTCTTCATTAATATGCAAATCTCTTCAGCAAAGTTCTCTAAAATCTAATCAGACCATCTCCTGTAACGGGTCACCTGTGGTGTGAGTATGAAGCTTCAGTCATAATCTTTTATTGTGTTCATAAGCACCTGCATCGAATGAGGCTGATAATGCCCATTCAATTGAGTGATGACATCCAAAACGATTGTCGAGAGATTGTGTGTGTGTACACATACATGTAAAGTAACAGGGAGGATGGCCAGACATATAAATAAAAAGAAAAATCTGGGTCTGAAACTATTTAAAGGACTGGGTGATGATGTCACTGCGTTGACGTCATTTGAGGTGTCGTTTTGGGGCCGGAAGATGATTTTCAGGTCAATTTGTGCAGAAATATTGAAGGGAACAGAGGTTTCAGTCTGCTCATGAATGCTCATCACATATTTTAGAGCATGTTTTTACTATTTGAGCATGGACCCTTTTGGCTAAGTCTGCACGCTCATATAAGAAGATTTTAGTTGTTATTTTTGCCTTCTTGATTCATAACTGAGTCAAAACAATGTTGAGATCCTTCATACATCATCTCGCAAAGATACGCTTGTCAAGAACGTCATTAAAAGTGATATTTAGAAAATCCTCATTTTGATGCAGTCCACCCTTGAGCCATACAAGCCCAGCATGGAAAACACTGTGATCCATTTTTGAACCTTGTTGAATGTGAGAGAAGACAAGAACGACATCTGCTGGCCACAGAGCTACACAAACGGCAAACTAAGGAGTGCAGCTGAAGAGGAATGACAATCACTTATTTACAAAGAGTTAAAAGAAAGTGATGTATATTTCAAATCATTCTCAAAAGCTTAATTTACTCCATGTCAGTCTAAAGGGTTGGATCTACTGAGTACTTGACTATCAAGCCTTTGTGGTGCAGATCTGGAGCAGATGTGGTGCAGTTTCCTGTGGCTTTAATGAAGAAACCACAACACCAACGCTGATTATATCTTATGTTTCAGGATGTCTGATATAAAGTGACTGAGCACAGAATAATATGGAATTGAATTATTTCTGTTCAAAGCTTGACTTACATGGTCATTTAAAACAATGAAAGTGAACACAAGTGACATGATATATGATTTAAAGCATTTTATTAATAATATTAGTATATGATTTAAAATGTTATAGCTTATGTGCAGAATTTCAATACATCAACCGAAACCTTCAACTGCATTGAAACAGACATACAAATATAAATTTCTCTGATTATTTTGCAGTTACTTTTAAGCTCATAGAAAAATAATCTTTAGAAAAATAGAGAAAGCTTTAAAGTTGACTGGATTAAATGTTACCACTACAAAACTGCCTCTAATTAAGACATACATTGGATCAGTTAGTGGTTTGGGATCCAGAGCTCATTGCTTTTGCAGTCTGGGCATCTTTGAACTGGATGAGGTTCCTGACCCACTCCACAGTGGGGTTGGCACAGAGGACAGCGCCGCTCTTCATCGTAAAGCTGGAACAGAGACGGAGATTTTATTTAAAAATGATGATGGAAAGCTTATTTCTGAAAAGAATCAGATTTGAACTTATAAGTTTGATGTTTTATAACAGCAGGTGCGACACTCACAGCACGCCTTGCATTGGACACATTTTGTCTGTGAGTTTGTAGCTCGTCACTCTTCTCTTAGGCAGGGGACTTGAGTAATACTTAAAACAGCACTCATCCGGGCCAAAGCTGTCTGAGAAAGCAAGAAAGAGACAGAGATGTTATTAATAGACATGTACGGGTTTTCTCTTTTCTCTTTGTCAGCTGAACACTTTGATAAGTCACAAAAACAATTAAATAATTTAAATTATTTGTATATTTGGGAAAAATATCTATTCTATTCTATTCTATTATATCATTTGTTTTAAATGAACACATGCATAGTAGCTACTGATTTGAACATATTAGTTTCCTGGATTCTTGCTAAGTCTGATGTTGTTTAAAAATGTGTATCCCCATGTGTTTAAATGCCAGTGTGTCCTTAGTTCTGACCTCTCGATTTGTTATAGTGACTTGCAGTCAAAAACATTTACATATATACAAGCATGTATACTATACATGCACACGTGGATATAAACACTGTGTGATGGATGGATCGTACATACGTATAGTATGTACTGTATACACACCTACATACCTATATAAAAATCTACCCAAGTATATTCCTAATTGCCCCCATGTTTATGTAACTTAAATATAAATGCATACATACATTTTCCACTTTTAATACATTTTAAATTTCTTTTTTGAATATTTTTTCCTTCCGAGACTCAGACATTATAAACCTTGTTAGGCCTTTAATGATTAACTTAACTTTTTAAATTAATTAACAGCATTACTTATAATTTTTTTTTTTATCAACCTTTTATAAGATAAGTTACAAGACAACACTTGACTGAGAGAAATTCACTTATTAAGAAATTATTACAAAAACATGATTGCAAATGCATTAAGCTTACTTTGAGATGCTTCGACAGCGATGGATAAGAGAAACAAGACGCAGGCCGTCAGAATGATGGAGCTCTTCATCATCATCATCTTGATTGATTGCAGTGTCTTTCTTCTGCTGGTGGTAGACCGTCTGTGTGTCTGCATCTCTCGAAGTACCTCACTTTTATAATGCTGCTTGTCATATGTGTGTGTGTGTGGTTAAAAGCAATGGTAGCAGCAGGTAGCAAAGCAAAACAGGTTCCATGACAAAGACCATACCCTGAAACTACGCATCATGCAAAAAAAAAACCCTGCGGCCATGTGGTCAACAATTCTCAGTAAGAAGATGAAGCAGAGGAAGAAGGCTTAGGGGAGGATGAGGAGGAGGGTAGTAAGTGAAAGAGCATATTCTATTCTATGTGATTAAAAAAAAATTATGTATACACTTCAGTCAGTCTATATATATATAGGTATATATATGTGTGTGTGTGTGTGTGTGCATGAGCGTGGACGTGCTGCAATATGCAGATGCAGACTGCACAGATGCGGGTTTAAGCTACTCTCATTATTACTGCTCCATAGGTTTAGAAATAAAAAGATATGATTTGAAATTATAAGAGGAGATATGAAGATTAATGAAATGATATCATCCTTAATATTAGCAATGTGTGCAAACATGATGGCCAAAATAAGGTCTATTTTAAGAAGTCTCATTAAAATCTGTCACTCTTCACCAACTTTACAGCATACGTAGATCAGGCAAACTCGTAGATATTTTGCTTTGCTGGTTGCTTATCACTATGTTTCTTCTTTGTCACACATGAGACTCATTTTACAACAGCAGGTCCTACAAAGTAGTTTTCATGACAATAGTCGTTTATTTATTGTACGTACAGTATACTTTTTTCACTGTATTTTTGACTATATAGATGCTCTTGATGCTGAATACACATGATTTCCTTTTGAATCTTCAATTTGAGCATGAGAGGGTTTTGGGGGCATACGTTAAGGATGCAGGATTAAAGGGATAAGTTGTTTTTTGTTCGATCAGAAAAGCACAGGAGCTAATGTAACAATTGAGGGCTTAAAACTAGATGTACTCTGTTAGAAATATTTTTTTCTCAACCACATAGCATGACACATATAACATAACCTAATATAGCCACAGAGTAGGTCAATGTCAAGTGAAAAGTTTAAAAGCTGGTCCAGCTGTGAAAGAAAATGCCTCCCTAAATGTCAGATTATCCCTTCACAATTTAATTGTATCACTAATCAAAGTCAGCACAGATCTGGATGGTTGTAAATTTACACATTTTTTGCCCTCTAAGCTAGTCAGTTTCTGTGGTTGTGCATTTAAAGTTGCAGGCATTTAACCTCGGCTGTTTGCACTTTCAGGATCGTTGAGGTCACATGTGGTTTGTTAGTGTACTTGTCTGTCCTGTGAAAGTTATTAGTGCCATTAAAACTAACCATTTGACACAATGTTTTTGGTCTTTAAATTATTGAAAGGAAAAACATTACTAGTCATTAGTCATGAATAAAAAAAAATAGAGACACACAAAACCCCCAGAGGGTGAGTGCTGCAAAAATCCACCCGCTGCTAACTCAAACGGAAACCTGTGGTTTGCGACTAAGGCAAGGGTGATGATGCAACAGGTACGATGCACAAGTGTGGATGTGTGAAAACCAGCAAAGTAAAAGGTTCACCAAGTGAATTTCATATATTGATACCTGATATTATCACAGCTATATTTTGCTGAAAAAAGAAGCCTCACACAAGTGTGTGTTCCAAAGCTGCTCCATTACAAATGCTAAGTTTAGGGAAATAGGTAGTACCTTGTGATGAAAGATGAAACTTAACATGAAAATATGCTTCAACCCAACCAAATACTCTCAAAGGGGAAGTTAACCAATTTTAATTAAAGTCTTTTTCCTGTCTTCGATAGTAAAGCTAAATATATGATAAAACTTTTTCTTCTTCCGTGGTTCAAGAAGGAAGTGTACGCAGACTTTGGGTTGGTTTGGAAAGTTTTAAATGGAAAGTCCGCTTACAGACTGAGTTTCTGGGGGTTTTAGTGGGAGGAGGAGGAGGGCGTTAGCTGCCAGCATCACAACATGCTGAGTCTGCTTATCTCAGCATGTGATCTTGCTTTGTGGTTACAATTCTTTTCACAATTTGGTTAAAACTCCACCAAAATGGAACTAGATTGAACAGATTTAACTGGCCAAAATAAATATCCTAATTTCAGGAATACTTAAATTATTTGTTCACTATTTAAACCACTGCTAAACTAATTCAAAAGCATGTCAACAGTGTCTTGACAAGATGTTCCTGACACACAATTCTGTTTAGGTTGATTGTTTATGGCCCTCTGGTTTATTTATTGAAGCCCATGCTTCACACACACAGGTAATTTACCTAATTAGGTCCCTTAGTTAAGACAGTGTGAGTGTGTATAGACCAAGTCTGATTAACACTTCTAACTCTCCTGTTTGTCTAATTCTCTTAGTAGTAACCACAATGAAATACAGATCAGCATTTATACAGGTTAAACAAATGAGGTCAAATTAATTTATTACTTATCTTTATTATTATTTATAGATGCTTCTAGGGGAAATTTGTAAACTTTTTGTGGTACTAGCATGATAATTTTAAAAAAGAGAGAGAGAGAAACATGAGAAAATAAACTAATTCCTTCTTCAGGAAGTTCTACAACCTGACCTATATAGATGGATTAGTCATTACAAGTATGCATTTAAGATTCAAGGTTAATTTTAATCATCATTAAATAATGCAGGATTTTACAATGAAATTCTACTTTTTTCCAGTTTAGGTTTACTAGTTCTATTAGTAATCTATTCTATTAACCAGCATAGAAAATATGATTAAAATGACATTATTTCTGGGAAGCATGTGCTGATCAGATTTAGTACTGTATTTCCTAACAGAACATGACAAAATGAAACTAACTAAAGCACCCAGCTGCTGAATATGAATAACAGAGACGATAAACTATCCCACCATCAACATACAGGACTAACTTCACGCATTCAGTGGTGGAAGTATTGAGATTTTTTTGTCTTATTTATTTATTGGGACCATGTACAGTGTTAAACATAAATGTTACCATTTGATGTACCAGAGTTAGCTTATAGCTCATTTTCATCTGCAGTCCCCAGATCACAATTAAAACATAAAACAGCACAACAACAAACAGTACAAAGCAAAAAATACACAGGACACATAATACAAAATATAAACCTACACACAATAGCACATCACATACACCCACAATGTCAACTAGAAATGACTAATGTAACCTTGTCAAGTTAAAAGCAAGATTATTTGCATTCATGAGAAGACCATGCCATAAAATAGTCAGTGGTTTCAGAGCGGAGTAGCAGACATTTTAATTTGGTTTTAAACGAACCGATGGAAATGCAACTCTTCATATCGTCAAGTAGGATGTTCCACTGAGTTGTAGCTTTCACAGAGAAAGCTGACTGCCCAAATATAGTGCGACGAAAAGGTATAGTGTAACCTCGTATAGAGGATATTCTGGAAGATCTAATATAACTTACTGAGCAAGTATACAAAAAGTCAAGTGAGCAATACCAACATGTAAAAACACTATATATAACAACACTATTATATTTTAATTAAGTAGATGTACAGTAGTATTCACAGCAAAATGTACTCTAAAGAAAATGGACATATTAGGCAGCTGAATGACTCCTGTCAAAGAGTTTTATCATATTGTATTGGATATTATTGCTGATACATTATTATTTTTAATGTTGTAGCTGTTGAAGTAGGCTAAGAGGTATATTTCACATCTTTATATGCTGTTATACTGTAAGTAATATCTTGATCTCAAACTGTGGCTGTGTAATTTAGGCTATGTAGGGATACAATGTACATATTGAAATAAAAATATAATTTGTAGTGCTGATACAACCAACCATGGTACTAGAACAGATGGAAGAGGAATTAAAACCACAAATTTAAAAATATAATTAATTGACCCTAAAATAATAACCAGGTAACATTTAAACCATTTAGAGAGTTTGAAAGTGACGTTTCTCTGAGGCCTGGAGGATTTAAGAGATAAGTTAGACTATATCCACAGCTAGCTATATATATATTCATAAATAATAAAACTACAATATCAGACATAGAACTAGTTAGACATATATCTAATTAGGTAGCTATTATTCATTTTCAAAACAAGATCGTGCTAACAAAGATTCAAAATTCCTCAATTTATCCTCTAATAGCACCTCCACCACTGCAGAATTCTCTGTTACGTGCATCACGTTGCACACATCATAGCAGCACAACTAACAGCTCCACTCAGAACTAACTAGTCATTCATTTCACCAGATATCACAAAGAAGTTCAAGTTTAGATTGAGTCAACGACTGCCTTTGTTGAGAGTGTCATGGAAAGGTAGAGTGTGTTCCCAGCAGTCAGCATCTGCCGGCCCTGAAGTTCATCCACAGAGGTTTTGAGGGTGAATTATTGCATTTTATAAAGTAAACTGTGTGTATTTATCTACTGTTGGAGCAGAGGTTTCTTGTGTGTCATCCCTTGGAGCAGTCACTGCAGGTGCTCATAGTCAGAGCCAACACCTGCTGCTTAATGAGTCATTGGTGCGGAGGTTTAGTGTCAACTGTTGGATTGCTGTTGTTGAAAAACTGTGAAAATACCAACTAGTGTTGAAGCAGAGGAGAATTTTCTTCTTTTTAGGGGAAGAGGTATTCACACAGTAGGAGCAGAAGGTCTCCTCAGGTCATCATCTGCTCGAGATTCATCGCTGCTGAGGGTGAAATGTCATGGAGGAATCTGAGAGTCACTGCTATGAACATGTGGCGACCAGCAGCTTACACAGCATACACTGTATTGACAACAAGCATTGCTGTTGCTTTTTCTATGATGAAAGCAACTGTATCCATAATGACAGTAGAAGGTGCCATCAGTTACTCACGAGTGGTGGTTGCTGTTTTATTGACTGATTTTTGTGGTCACAGTGGTGGATGAGCTCACCAAGCCTCTAAGCACAACTGCCACTTCTTTTAAGCAAATAACTTTTGTTATAGTACAAATAAAAAACAGACATTAGTAATGTTTGTGCTTGCAGGAGCAGGCTTTGTTACTGTTTGTAACATAATGTATAATACAATAAAATGCAATATAATAATGTACATGTGTCCCGGATGTGATTCATTATATGACCATCCTACATTAGGGCTTATACACGTGGTGGCTCCGTGGTTAGCACTTGTCACACACAAGAAGGTGTGAAGTGTTCTCTTGCAGGCCGGATGAACTGGAGATTGTAGAATTTCCTGGAAGTGTGAATGTTGTTTTTGAGTTAAAATATATTCCTTTTTTTAATTTTGATTCAGTATAAACTATATTTCACTGTGCAAACTGTCTTCAGTTTGGAGCTGTAGCTGGATTACAACTGGGCAAAGCCTCAAGGGGCCTGAAGGCTCCTGGCTCACTGTATGGGTTTAGTTTGAGGTCATTAAATAATTAAATTAAATTTCATTTAATACTGTATGCACCACTAAAGGCCTTAAAATAACACCAGCATCTTGAGACCCTGTCTGCGTTAAAATCAAGTTTTAAGACCTTATTTTCATATAGAGTATATTGTTCTTACGTTGTGCATTTTACTTAATGAATTTATGCTTCATCTCGTCAACAAAAACTGATCAATGGGGGATAACAGCACACTTTTGACCCAGCTCCCTCCTAAGTTGGTTAACATGATCCTGGTTGTGAGAAAAAAGTAAAGACTGAGCTGCATATGAATGATCAACTTCGGTGCCTAGTTAGTTGAACCCCAGTAAATATTTACAACTAGAAAACAGCTAACACCAAAAGTTCCTACTTAAACACGGCACACAGATTCATTGACTGGGGAGCAGAGACAGGATTTGAAAATGGGTAAATATGTTTGGAGATCCAAGTAGAAGACTAGTTAATAGAGATTTAAAAGGTTTATTTCTAAATGAAGAACAGTTTTAACAAACCAGCTCCACTAATCAAAAAAAGGAGGAAACACTTGAGATTCAAGAGACAATTATTTCTAAAAGTAGAAATCTTTGATGTAATTGAACAAATTAAAATGTCCTGCCCAAAGTTTTACTATAATAATGTATTCTCTTCATACATATAAGAATGGATTTTGTGGTATTTGAGTTACACCATGCTGACCTCAATCCACCCTTAAAGAAACAGCCCAAATCAACCATGAGCAAGAGATGTGAAATGTTTCAGTAACTGAGCGACCACTGGGTGGCAGCAGAGACATGCGGAGACGAGAGGAGTGGTGTAGAGAGAAATCTCTTTACTGTGTCTATTTTTTCTGTTTATTCCAAACATAATTAATTGACATTATTTATGTCTTTGCATTACTTGTATTTATGAAGTTTGTAGATGGATGGATCAGTTTCCTATGAACTTCAGATAAACTTTGGTATACATTTTTACAGAGAACAAGGACTGTAGAGTTTGTCACTCATCAATCACACTGAAAGCACATTAGGAAGTGATCTTTTAATGGCCAGTATGAACTGGAGGAGTGATTACAGCAGGCAAAACCTGTTTAAATTTTCATATGGGCAACTGACTATTGTTTTAGATTAGATTAGATCCAATTTGTCATTGAATTGATCGAGCAAGTACTTCAAAATGAGATGCAGTTGGCATCTAACCAGAGTGCAATTTAGGCATAAAGTGCTGATGTGCATGATATAAATTAGTTTGAGCAGCTTACAAGAAATACATAATATTGATATACAGATTTGTGCAGTGATGCGGAATGTTATAAGAGGTAGTTTTTAAATTATTTAGTTATTACAGCAGAAGGAAAAAAGCTGTTTTTCAGTCTGCTGGTGCAGGATCGAAGGATTCTGTATCACCTCCCTGATGGTAGTGGAGTAAGCAGTTCATGGTTTGGCTGGAAAATGTCTTTGATGATGTCCTCAGCCCTCCGTAAACATCATTTCAAATGGATGTCCTGAATGCAGGGAAGCTTGGTGCTGGTAATGTGTTGTGAAGTTTTCTTCACCTGTTGAAGAACTTTTCTATCAGCAAGAGAGCAGTTCTCATACCACACTGTGATGCTGTGTGTCAGTATGCTCTCAATGGAGCACCGATAGAGGTTCACTAAAATCTGTGCAGACAGCTGTGCTTTCTTTAGTGTTCTCAGAAAGCCTGATTACTGCTGTTATGAATGTGGATGAGCTGATGGACCAATAGAGGTCTGCCTAGATGTTGATAATCAAGAAGTTGAAGCTGGAAACATGTTCCACCTCTGTCCCATGGATGTGGATGTGGGCGTGTTTATTCCTTCTGTACTCTACAGTCAGTTCTTTGGTCTTGTTGATGTTCAGGCCCGGGTGGTTGTCTTTGCACCAGCTGCCTGGTGCTCCACCTCTTCCCTGTAGACTGATTTGTTGTTGTCTTTGATCAAGCCCATCTGCGAACTTGATGATGGAATTAGTGTCATGAAAAGCTTTGCGGTCATATATGAAGAGGGGGAAGAGGAGTGGGCTGAGAACACAGCCCTCTGGGACCCCAGGGATCAGAGTCAGGGTGGAAGAGGTATGGTTGTCTAGCTCAACCGATTGGGGCCTGTTGGTCAGAAAATCCAGGAGCCAGTTAAATATGGAGGGACTGAAACAGGGATTGTGAAGTATAATGACCAGCTTGGAGGGAAGAACAGTGTTGAAAGCAGAGCTGAAATCAACAAAAACAGCATCCTCACATATGTGTTGTAGGCGTCCCAGTGAGTCAGAGCAGAGTGCAGTGCTGTGGAGATAGTGAAAGACTGATGTTTCGTTTAAATATATGAAATACATAATTAGGTATGTCTGTGAGCAGGTCAGTGACGTATGTGATGTCTGTGTGAGTGGTATGGAGAATATGAGTGTATGAACATGAAACAGAAAACACAAAGAGCAATGTCTGTTCGGAGGACGGGGGAGGAGAGTGAAAGAGAATCATGCAGGTCTGATGTATTAAACTCCTAAGCTCACCCTACTTAAATGCTTTGGAGTGCAATAATGAAACTCACTGTACTGGGAGCAATCAATTACAGTCAGTAAGGATAATTGCAATGACTGTCCACATCTGAATAAATGAGATCTGCTGTCTACAGTTGCGTCAGTCTGGTGATGTTGATACATACCACCAAATTAGAAAGAACATAAAGAATGTAAACACAAACAAATAAAGTATGATGCATTCTGATGTCTCATGTACAATACATCTGTCTAGTATTGCTAGCTTATGAATGCGGCATAAAGACCAGAAATTCATGATCTGAGGAAAAACAAAAAGGGAATTTAAACTAAAAAGACTGTAAATGCTTGATATGACTAACCCAGACTACTGAAAGCCTAATATAAGCTTCAGATAAACTTTTAAATGTTTTTTCATACAATGACTGTGTGGACACACTATGGATTTTGGCCCTCATCACTTACATTGAAAGCACATTTTGTTTGAACAGGAGGCATGGTTACAGCGAGGAAAACCTCTTTCAGGGTTCATTTGGGCATCTGATTGTTGTTTTAAAACACACTTGAAAAATTGTGAACTTATCCTTTAATATCCCTCCCTGAAGTCTCTATATTGTACCAGCAGGCGGCGCGCTGCCATTCAACAGCACTCCTCCATCTCTCCCTCTCCTCATCCATCATGGCGTCGTCCCGGTAGCCAATTATTTTTTCCTAGGATGGCGAAGTCATTACCCGCTCACCTCTGCCTCTGATTGGCTAATCCTCTTTGCATTCGTTGGCTGGGTTGGTGTGATTTAACCACGAGGAATGAGATTGGTTAGTATTAGGAAAAGAACATCGGGATAAGCCAATCAGAGGTAGAGTAGGGCGGGTCATGACCTCGCCGTCCTAGGAAATAAACCCATCGGTTCCCGGCCGGCTTCAGCTCCTGCATCTCTGGGCGGGACCGCGCTGGGTCGGGCTGCCAGTCGTCGGGCACTTCCGCCGGGCTCAGGTTTCCTTCGACTAGGCATTTAAATTGAGCTGCAGGACATCAGCTGCTGCTACATTCAGCTCCGTGACTGTGACAGTGAATAACCAGTAGCGCTAGCAAACAGGCTAATCGTATTTTTTGACTCGAAAACGACAGAAATAATTTACCCTGACGAGGTTTTGTAGGTTTTTGTGTGTGGCGGAGAGCGGGAGCGGTTGAACAATAACGGTCGCTGCGCTCTCTGACAGCAGCTCGGTGCATCATTTTTGGGATTCCTCTGCTCGCTCTTGGACGATATTGAATAGCGGTAACGTGATGAGCAGGGTAAATTAAGTTTTTTTCCCCCACCAGGGCAGTGTTTGTTTACTAAGCTAGGTTGGTGAACAAAAACAACCTCATTGTGTGCACTGTTTCTCTCCGGCCCAGGAACATTAGTGGCCTGGATATTTAGCAGGACCGATGGACTCGATGATGAGGATACATTTGATGGGTCAGGTTTAAATTCTTATAAATAGATACAATTTAGATTTTTTTTTTAAAAATTCCATTTAAATAGCTTTCAATTGGGTTGAATATAACATCAGGCCAAGCGTCAATATCATCACCAAGAACAACAACAGTCACCACCCATCCAGCAGAGCAGGACACACATACACACACACTGACTTTCATCCCTGTTCTTGTGTCCTGGGACAGTTGTGACATCAAATATCTCAGATTTTCAAAACAAACTTTTAAAAGACACTTAATCTTTTTTTTTTTTTTTTGAGAATATTTCTTGAAAATCAACAATATAGATTTTTTGCAGTGTGTTTTTGGCCTGTCAAATTGAAATAACCCCTTTTGCTTAGATTTAAAGGTGGTCACCTGACCCTGTATCTCCTATTAGACGAATTATGCGTGCTTGAATTTAAGTTAATTAAGTTTTAGAAAACATAAAACATAACATAGTAGACTTAAAGGAAGTTTTAAATCAGAGTTGTTACAGTCTTGTATGTTCAAATTGACCTTGAATATTGTCCAGCTCATCAACAAACAGCATTTTTGACCAGTTGCACCTATTGGAGGCTTGACAACTTTTAACAATCAACCACCGGCAACCATGTTCAGCTGGCTCGGGACCGACGACAGGAGGAAGAAGGAGCCAGAAGTCTTTCAAACCGTCAGTGATGGACTGAAGAAGCTCTACAAAACCAAACTCCTGCCTCTGGAGGAGACGTACAAGTTCCATGAGTTTCACTCCCCGGCTTTGGAGGATGCTGACTTTGACAACAAGCCCATGGTCTTACTGGTGGGACAGTACTCTACTGGCAAGACAAGCTTCATACGGTGAGAAAAACACATGCACACAGACATGTCATACTGTTGAAGGGGATCACATATGACCACATGGGGCAGGGGCTTCTAGAAAGATAGAAAGGGAGAGGTTGACACACCCAAACTGACTTTTCCCTCTCTCAGCTTCAGCAGTGAAGCAGATTGTCAGCAAGAGTGAAGAAGAAGAAGAGTGCAGTGGTCTTACAATAAACTGGATCTGAACATAATAGAATTGGCATTAAAAACAATTTTAAAAAACCCATAAATAACAATATGAAAAAAGAAGAAAGATCAGCCATCATACGCACAAATAAAAACACTCATAGCCTAACTGCGAGGAGCCACACCTTTGCAAGCTTTATTAAATCCATAAAAAGTTAATATGACAGCTGACATAACACACACACACATGCAAGATTGATACGTCATATGGAGGCAGCTCTGCCTGGCACTGCAGTCCTCCCTGAAGAGGTGTGTGTGTATATACAGTATACATGTGTAAGAATGATCAGACTGATATATATATATATATAGGTTTATTATGTTCTCTCTACTATGTACTAGGGTCGTGAAATGTTTGTGTACTCAATTAGGGAGCCAAATATGTTAATACAACTTGTTTTATATTTCAGAATTAAGTTATATATCAGAATTAAGCAAAAAGCAGCATTTGCCTTCTTGTTTATCACTGATTGAAGTTATCAGATCTAGCAAATGTCCATGAATGATAGTTTCCGAAACACACAATTGTATCATACGTTACAAGAAGAGGCCGTAAGTATCAGGCTAACAACAAAGTAAGCAGATGGAGGCACAGATGGGTACAGAGTGGACGTAGGAGCCTTGTGTCTGACCTCATGCAGAGCTGACGAGCCCTGAGGTGCAGGAAGTGTCGGGGACCTCCTCCTCCTCCTTGTCCTGGACCTCACGAAGAAAAATTATAAAAACTTGGATGCTTTCTTTTTTCTTAGATTAAGCTCCCAAAGTTAACCATTTAAGCAAAACTGTTGACCTTGTAAACATTCTTTTAAACGGTCAGTCCAGTAAATACGCTTACTTATTGGATTTCCTCTCTATTGCACAAACGTTATATTATTATTCTATATATTATATATGTTGTTGTAGCTTAGACACTGTACTCATTAGCAAAGGTTGTGCTTTATTACAAGTAATATTATCATATATTCTGTTTAATCAGAGATTATGAGGTGGGGAATTTCTGGTATTGGTGTATATTCATGTGTGTGTGACAGAGAGAGATATTCGCAGTTGGGTGTCGGGCCTCTTTTGAACTGCACTGCTGCCACTAACGATTTGCGCCACAGACAGACAGACAGACACACACACATACACACGTGCGTGCACACAGAACACCATACGCACACACTTGCATTGTAGGTAATTAGCAGGTTAAGCCTTTGAAAGCCAGAGAGAGAGGATGCTGTTAGTGACTTCCTGCTATAACACTGCACAGTGCAGACATCCCTTCTCTCTCTTCCTCCTCTCGACACTCTTCTCCGTCTTTCTCTTTTCCTCTCCACCAGTTCTTCACTGATGACAACATCCATCCCCCTCCCCCCTTGGCCAGCAACTTGACCCTACACCACCGACATTGTAACACTAAGATGCAGAATGTACAAAACGCTGAGTAACCCTCGGTCAGAGCTGCTTCACTTTTGTCAGTGGGTCAGGTGCAGATGTGCTTGGATACGATGGTAAACAGAGAATGATTTGTCCATTTATTTAAACAAATAATTATTAGAATCATATTTAGATTGATGTGAGTGAGAAAAGCAATAAAATGTGACATAATATGAGTCAGGCAACTAAAAGATAGAGATAATGGATGGAGTGATGAGTTGCTGATGGAAGGTGAAACAGTCTCTCTACCTTAGCAGTCATTCAGAGGTCGGTAATGTGAGCTTGTCTTCATTTTTCGGCTGAATTTTTTTTATTTTTCTCTTGCTCTCACATTTGACTTTTTAGAGCTGTCAAAGAGCAAATCATCATCAAATAAATAAAAGTTTTCCTTCAAGGTGACCGGACACATTCTGGTAATGTCATAAAATAGAAAACTGTCATGGTGACAGAAGTAAAATCTATTTTCTTTACTCATGGGTTGATTTTTTTTTTTTTTTTTTTAAAAGATGCTTCCATGCTTCAAACGTTTAAACTGTAACTTTGAGGTTGTGTGTCGGTGAAGCTTGTGGTGGCAGATGTTTATTTTTTACCTTCCTGTCAGGAAATAAACTGAGATAAAACTGCACCAAGTGTGATAAATGAAACGGCATGCAAGTGAGCTGATATGTCAGTGTGACTTTCACACGTACACATATATGCTATCAAACATATAATCTGGTTGATGCACAACCTCCCTGCTCACACTACACAGACATGTGTGCAGAGAGATGGCTCCACCAGGCACAGCTAGCTCCTCTGAGAAGGTGTGTGTGTGTGTGCGTGTGTGTCTGGTGGAGATGTATAAGAGGGAACCATCCTTACATCTGTTAGCAGTTAAAATGAATACACATCCCACATTCACACTTAAAATTTATAGCCCTTTTAGCTGTAAATCTTTTGTCTAAATCTCTTTTTATGGCCTGAGTTCACATTGTTGAGATAGTGAACCTCAACACAAACTCACTTATCTTCGTTTGTAACATGTGCGATGCAAATTAACAGTTGAGGATTCAACCTTTCACACCTTAAACATATGTGTTATAAGTCAGCTGTGCTGCTATAGCAACAGTTGAGCAGATGAGGTCAAGATCAGTTTTATGATGAACAAAAAACATAAAAACATATTTGATTTAAAACACATGAACAAATTTGAGTTATTTGTGGGCTTTCCTGAAAAATCTGCTCAGTCAAAACCATGCATATAATCCAATGTTTGGATGCCTTTCTTTAACCTTTTTCACCTCAGTCAGCTGTTTCTTATCATCAGTGAGCAAACAAACCCCTGACAAGGTAGTATATTAAACACTCACCTTGTCAGAAGAGGTGGAGCTCAACTAAATGTTTCCACACATATGTCTTCTTAGTCCAGTCTGCATATTCTCTATGTAGTCAGAACTTAACTCACAATTTTAGCCTTATTTAGCCATTGAAAAGGTATTTTTAGCCAGGATAGCGGCGTGGCTCTGGGCAGTGTTGGTTCGTTTGACGGTTGGTCTGGCAGTCGGTTGTTCCACGACTTAAATATCTCAACAAATATTTGATGGATTGCCGTGAAGTTTTATAAACATTCAGGTTCTCCAGAGGGTGAATCTGAATAACTTTGCGATGCCGTATATTTTCCTTTAGCAACACCATGAAGTTGACATTTGTGGTTCTAATTACATCGGTGATCCTTTTCCCCTTGTGCCATCATTAGGTCAAGTTTGTCTGTTACTTTTTAATTTTTTTATTTTTTTTTCCCATTTACCTGTTAAACTAACGTTGTTCCCATCAGCCTTAACTGTACATGCTAATCAGCAAATGTTAGCATGCTAACGCTCTAAACTAACAGTATATCTACTAAACATCAGCATGTTAGCATTCTCATTGTGAGCATGCTGACGTTAGCATTTAGCTCTAACCACCACTTTGCTCAACCGCACAGAGCAGTGAGTCATATTGATGTCTTTTAGATTCGTTGTCCTTTAGGAACATTTAATTCTGTCCAAACTGTTGACTCATATTGATTTCATCTTTCTGATTTATTATTACTTTGCAACAAGTCAGTCCCAGAGTGCAACACTGTCATCATCATTCCTGATAATAGCCACTGTACTCTTGGTGATGAATATCTCACCTTTATCTCCTAGTAACAGATACAATATTGTCATTCAACTCCACATCTGGAACATAACTGTTATCATGGTCTCACCTGACCACAAAACACGACTTCAAAAAGGCTTCTTATTTGCTCCATGTGATCAGCAACTCATATCTCCAACTAATATCTGTTTATTTTGGAGCAGGTGGTTCTTTTTGCTCACGGCAGCCATCCAGCACATGTGATGTAAAAACTCTCTTAATCTTTGTTCCAGCAGCATCTGATTCAAGGCAGACTTGGCGATTTTTGAATTGCGTCTTACCATCCAGACCAATTTCCTGTTGGCATAATCACTCTGAAAAGGCATGCAGCATCTGTCCTGCTGACTACAGATGAATGTCATCTGATGCGAATGATAAAACTGATATAAGGCCTTTTAAACAACATGCAAGCAGTCGTGGATGTGGAGAATTACTTCTTGTTGACTCTTGGATACAGAAATCATATACATTCTCTGCCATTAAAGCTTTATACATTTACAATAACATCACTTCCCTCCCTGGCAAATACTTAAAAAAAGTGGATGCCTCTATCTACACTATTGTTCAGTGCCGCAGATAGCAGATAGCTTTAGGGATTACTCTGACATACCAAAAAGGCGTTTATGTACGGTGGATTTATTCTTACACGCTATATAATTTATCAAAGACATCTAGCCTCTTGTTTAGTTTAACACCACATCTCGCTATCTCTCTGACAGCTACCTGTTGGAGCAGGATTTTCCCGGAATGCGGATTGGCCCCGAACCCACCACGGATTCCTTCATCGCGGTGATGCACGGCGACACAGAAGGAGTCATTCCCGGTAATGCCTTAGTGGTGGACCCCAAGAAGCCTTTCAGAAAGCTGAACGCCTTTGGAAACGCATTCCTCAACAGGTAGACACTCACACACACACACACTTATATATGTTGACAGAGTGCTAGCTGAAATGCTGTGATGGCAGATGTCAAATTTCCTCACAGGTGTGTGTCCTGAAAAGAGTAAATGTTATGTATCGAGGTGAAGTATGTAAACATAAGATGGAAAGACTGAGGAAGAAAGAGAGAGAGCGCGAGAGAATCCACACTGCAGCTCTACATTCCTCTGTGATTGAATTTCCCTCTACTCAGTGGTCAGGCTTTCCTCTGTTAATGGCTCTGTGTGTGTGTGTGAGTGTGTGTGTGTGTGTGCCAGCCAGTCATCTTTGCAGAGTCATCCTTCTGAAAAAGGAAAACTGCCAAAAACTCTTTTTATTTGCATTTGCTCTTGCGGTAGTGTCCTCGCTGTGAGGGCCCACCACTGCTGAAACGAGACACAAGAAACTCTGATTGTCAGTGGGGATTAGAGTGGGTTCACAGTGAGGATGACCGCCGTTGGTATTTGTACAGCTGGAAGAAGAGAGCGAGAGATAGAGGAGAAGGAGGAGAGAGGGGCAAGGAAATGGCTAGTGTTGGATAATGTTTGTTTGTTTGAACATTTTACACTTCTGTCCTGATTCTTCTCCTCTTCTGTCTTCTTTTCTCTCCTCTTTTCTCCTCTCCTTTCTTCTCCTCTCCTCTCCTTTCGTGTGTGTGTGTGTGTGTGTGTGCAGATTTGTGTGTGCCCAACTGCCTAACCCAGTGCTGGAAAGCATCAGCGTGATCGACACACCAGGGATTCTGTCAGGAGAGAAACAGAGAATCAGTCGAGGTAAAACACACTCTCATCACACACTTTTATCTACCTCTGTTTATGTTAGTGAGTGTGTATGTGTGTATTCGTTCACCGGACCCATTCAGCTGCGGCCCCCCCTGAGTCCCACTGAAGTCTGAACTACAATGTCAGCATTTCTTTGTGTGTGTGTGTGTGTGTTTATTTTAGCTTTTAGCTATCAGGAGGATTATGCTTCATTCATTTCAAAGAACAGGAAGCGGTGACAAAAAGATGAGCTTTCAATGAGCTGTCACACACACAACTCTGTAAAGTTCTGTATTGAATTTAAAACATGACAAACACAATGCATATTAGCCCTCTCACACAATGTTAACAAACAAAGCTGCAGATTTAAGAGGACAGTTGTTGTTGAAAGTTGGACCAACTTTATTCAAACTCTGCATTGAACAGAAAATGCTACCAAAGTACCATTTCAAAAAAAAAAACAAAAAAAAAAAAAAACATGGCAGATTTTCCCTTGATCCCACTTCATTATTTGGTGATTCTACAGTGATGAGATAGCTGTAGAGGCTCTATTGCAAAAACAAAATTCCTTATTATATTCCTTATTGGTTGCAACTCTACTGTACATGTACATCAACATTTTGGAAACATCCCAGCATCACTCGATGTAGTGTATGTGAGATATTTATCATGTTGTTAAAAAGTTCAGCTAATGTTTTGATCATTTTGTAAATACAATTTAAGTAAAATGATGGTTGCCCATAGTTACAGACATATGTCTCTACTGGTTTTCTTTGTGCATTTATTGTACTTACACAGTGAAATACATTTTTTGAGTCATTAAATAAACAGATACATGCAGCGTCTGAAACCAGACCAATAAATTCTCCTACTGTGAGATGGAAAAATATATAGAGCTGCATGTTAAGGACCAGTTTTAGAGTTGTTTCACTTGATAGTGACACTTTTCACTGATCTCATCATATTTATGCAGAAAATGCAATCATCATAAATCCAGTCCAAAAAGATATTGTCAGATAAAGCTGTATAATTCTTAATTCTACTTTTGAAATGAGTGAACCGACATTGTACATAATCCCAGAGCAGCTGAGGAGTTTAGGTGCAAACTGCAAGCAGGACTTCTTTCTGCAGCTTTCTTCTTACAGTGTCTGATGGCTGGCATTCCCAAAGCTCAGTGGTGGCATTGCCATACCAACAGCTGACATAAACAAAAGCGCTGGGATAATTAAAGACAGCCATACTTTACTCTTTCCCACATTCACCTACTCCTTCTTACTCCATCCATCATTGACTTTCATTGACTTTTTTCTTATTCTGCTTCTCTCTCTCTCTGTTTTCTATGTTCTGTTTGTTCACTAATAGAACCACAGTTCAGGTGTAAACGGTGATGAATCACAAGAAAAATTTATAAGTGATATTGAGCAGTTTTTAACCATATCAACACCACTACTTTTTCATAATGAGGCTTTTACAATACATATTTTCTCCCCACACAAGGCTGTACGTCCCTCTGTGTGCATGGTCAGTATCATGAAATTCAGGGTGGTTAAATGATAAAATATAAAAACATATTTCCAAGGGCTACATAAGAACAAGGAACAAGTCCTGGTCATTGGGTTCAGCACATTACTTCATAGCAGGGTTGGGTCTGGATTTTGGAAAAATGTTTGTCATGAGAAATTTGTTGTCTTCATCTTCTCTGTTGAGAAACAACTGAGCTTTGTCAGCACCAGCAGAATTTCACATTTTGTTTACATTTGGAAGTCGTCTAATTGAAACAGACCCACATCGGCTTTTCTCTGCTTTCTATTTGTTTGGCCAAAGTGAACGTGAACGTGCTGTCAAACCAAATAAACAGCACAGTGAGGTGTGACCCTGCCCGTTTCTGTTTCTGTTCTGGATATATATATATAAAAAATAAAAGCACTTAACCTCTACTGAGTCAGCACAGCTGTGTTTTCTTTAAGGACAAAGTGAAAGTTTCTGTTTGTGTGCTCATTTTCATTTTATCCATCATTGCATGTCATGTACGTGTTTTTATGTTTTATTAGTATGTTCTTGAATCTATCATCCATTTATTTCTTTTCTGCATTGTTACATCCATATCTCTGTATTTATTTTATGTGTGTATGTGTGTGTGTATCCAGATGAGGAGTTTTCAGGCTATAGCTGCCTACATAGATGTCTTTATGGAGGTACTGTAATCACAAACATGGGCATCAACCAGCTGCAAAAAGGCAAAATAAAGTGATATCTTGACTTTGATGAATTTGTGGACTGTTAACACGTTCTTCACTAGAATCTGGTCACATGGTTTAGGAAAAATTACACAGTAGTCTTACCTTATTAGGGTATTTTAGTCAGATATATCACATGGTGCTGTAGCTTCTTTCAGGTAACTTCTTTTTAAGATTTTAATGCTACTTTTAAGAAAGTCTTTGTTTAAAAATGTGGTTAGCTTTTTGCACCATTCGCGACAAGGCCTGATGATAGTGACAATAATTTTTACATTGCCATGAAATGCCGTACTCACTGTCTCCTAATAACCTTTCCTCTTCTGCTACCATCAGAGGAATTTGACCTTGTTCAGTAGTTTGTCCCTAATTTCTTTTGTCTTTTCTTCATCTGCCACCATCGCACCCAATTGTCCACTTTTACACACAGAAAAAAAGCTGAAATTGTGCAATGTAATGAAAATTACAGTCTTGTTTTCCCCCCACACCATGTGAAAAGTGTGTGAAGACCAAATCCACAAAATTCAGTTTCCTTATCGAATTCAAAATATCAAGGTATCTGTCTCAATTAACCCTCTGTAGCTTTGCTCAGGCAGCAGCAGTGTGCCCTCTGTCTCCTCTCAGCTGTGATCATGCAGTACTGAAAGGCCGCTGAAACAGATTTTCATTGTTTTACATACTTATTGTCACTGCTGCTGAACTTTTGCTCTATTCCAGTAAAGAATTATTCAAATTCCAACAGTAATTTCTTCAAAAACAGTATTGCCTTTTATCATAATTCATCATAATAGGTCAAGAGCCTTGAATTCTAATGTCAGCATTAGAGCTCAAATATCAGAATCTTGGGATTTCACAGCATTATCATCCTTTTGTGAATCCAGGAAATCCATAACTCTTCTTCTACTGCCAGAAGCAGCAGTTCAGCTGCTACAGTGGCAATATCAGCAGTTTAGTAAGTATGTAAAAAAGGGTGATTTTTATCACAGCTATGTCTGTATACTGAGACTCTTGAGGGTGGACCAGACTGGTCAGATTTGAGTAATAGAAATATTCAGATGTGCCTCTGGTTTCTTATAAATCAGGGTTTGTTTCTTTTAGGATATTGTTTTGTAATATAAAGGGAGACTATCTTTCATATTCATAGCTCCAGAAAATCCATCTGACATTCACTGAATTAACCTTAAACTACTATAGTACCTACTGCCAACTGACAGCAAGTGCCTCCTAGTTGCCATCTCATAATTTTTAGAGGTTTTTGATTCTGCGTCCTTCAGTTTCAGTGAGCACACTAATCCTTTCTTGTGTCCTTTTGTTCTTTGTTCTCCTCTCATATTCTGTGGAATTTCTTCAGGTGAGAGTGAGTTTTGTCCTTGAGTGGGACAGAGAGTCAAAGCAGTCAGTGATGTACTTCTGCTGACAGACTCGGCCATTAATTCACTCATTCAAGCATTCATTAATTAACTCACTCATACATACATCCACGTCTGTCTTCATTCATTCATTCATTCATTCACAAGGTCATGATGACATTGCACTTGTATAGCATAAAAACTCAAATCTGTTTATTAATGTAGCTGAAGAAATAGTATAAAATCAGTGCTTTACTATCCAAATGCTTATGGAGTTTGTGGCTTTCCCCCCTCATTATTTACTTTTAAAAGGCTACTCCGTTTGACAGGACTGCCTCCATCTGTAAACAGACATTCTTTTCTCTCAACATGTTGTAATAAGGGCGTCCTTCACATTGCCTCCTCTATGACCCGAAGCTATTGTAATCGTTTATTTAGCAGAATATTGCAACATCTCAGTTGAGGCTTCTTGGATTATAGATGGTGTTGATCATCAGCATAAAGTACCTCTCCTTAATGCTATTTTGATACCCGTATGGGATGGGAACAAAGACATGAGAGATAAAATGATACACCATCATCTTTTTTTCTGACATTGTCTTCTTATCTCAACCCCCTCCCTCACCTTAAATCTTTATTCCACCTTTTATTTCACACCCTTTTCCTCCTCCTCCTCCTCCGTCTCCTCCTCCTCACAGGCTATGACTTTGCAGCTGTTTTGGAGTGGTTTGCTGAGCGTGTGGACAGGATCATTTTACTGTTTGATGCCCACAAACTGGACATCTCTGATGAGTTTTCAGAGGTGATAAAGGCCCTGAAGAACCATGAAGACAAGATAAGGTACTGTAAGATCAGTTGAGTTAGAGACATTTCAATAACCAAAGCAAACATGAAATTGTAACACAAAACAAGCAATATCAACACTGTTCCGTTCTCTTCAGGGTTGTGCTGAACAAGGCTGACCAGATAGAGACACAGCAGTTGATGAGGGTGTACGGTGCCCTGATGTGGTCACTGGGGAAAATAGTCAACACCCCTGAGGTACAGTAAACTTAGTTTCTTTGATGACATCCGCAAATACAAGGGCTGAGAACGATAACCTGTTAAAAACTGCAAGGAAATGCCCCCAAATGTATTCTTCTTTACGCCATAATATCTTCATTTTGTAGGATTGCCAAGAAGAAACATTGTGAAATAGAAAGTAGCTTTAAAATGCGAACTCCTGGTCAAATGTCCCTAGGAACCGCTTTTTGAAAGCACTTTTATTATGCAGCAAAGCAGAATTTAGTCTACAGAAGCACCATTTACTCCTCAGACACTGCTCCAGCCAAAAGGTGGCTCTATTTAACTTTCTGTTTTGACTTTCTTGCTCTCTTGTATTTTTCTGGTTTCTACTGGTTGATTGATTTATGTGGGTTTGTGTTTGGTGTCAAGCTTCCTCTATGCTATGTTCACGCTATATCTGATCGATGGGAAGGATTAGAAAGTCTCCTGTGTTAAGGACTTGTGATCAACTTGAAAATGTTGTATGATAACCAAGTTGGTCATATGAGGGTTTAAAATACTGTGTATTGGCAAAATCACATTATGTAGGTTTAATTACATAAAATAACGGACTGTGACCGACATGAGGCGTCCATATTTACTTGATTTTGAGCCACTTCAGTATTATTAGGTGCCAAGTCAGGTATTAGCCTCTTGGGTCGACTTCTTCTATTTGTAGCATCTGACTGCAATTTTTTTATCCTGAGGAAGGCAAAACATTAATCATCATATGTTGAAATAAGTTGGTGTTATGAGCGTGCAGCTTTCACATTTTGTTATGTTTTGTTCATCTGTTTACGAACCAGCACATTACTAGAATAAGTGTGGGTTTTCTTTCAAGTATATATTGATGAGTTACCAGAAAGATGATGAGGTTAGTGGTTGACTCACTGCCTTAAACAGTCAAAAAGAAAGTTAAAGTTTACATACATACTCATCTTTTGTACATTTTTATGTACAGTATATTGTTTTAGTCTCACCAGCTGCTGATTCTCTCTCTTGTCTCCTCACTGGCAGGTGATTCGTGTCTACATCGGTTCATTTTGGTCCCATCCTTTGTTGATTCCTGACAACAGGAAGCTGTTTGAAGCGGAGGAGCAGGATTTATTCAAGGACATTCAGTCTTTACCGAGGAATGCAGCACTTAGAAAACTCAATGATCTGATCAAGAGAGCCAGATTAGCCAAGGTAAGATACACAGGAAATCAAAAATAGCCACCCATCCAGTGATGGAATGACATGGCTGTTGTGAAATGTACTCCACTTGTTGTCTGTGGATGTTATTAATGATGGATGTAATAAGTACTGTTGCATATCCGTAACTAAAATTCCTTTGTTTGTACAATAGGGTCAGTTTGGTACCCATCCTATATTAAATTAATTTGGCCAAACATGAATGAATTCACAATTTCATGGGTCATTCCTAGTTCTTTTGTGTTTTTAAGGATGACAATAAGTGCTGAGCTTTTTTTATTTTTAGACATTTATAAATAGCTAAAATAATGGGACTCTTGCTGTGACAGTATGTAGTGTGTTTCCTATTTATTCTTCCCCGTCACTTATTCACTCTTCCCGCCTCAACCAGCTGTTAACCTTGACAGAAAAAGCTTGTCGCTGTCACAGAACCAATAGAACCAGACGAATATAGTTACTCTCCTCTGAGTGAATTATTTCCTGTTTCCTCTACGGACATGAAGTTAGGTATGAGAGGCAGCAGTCCGCTCGCTGACTGTTGTAGTTGGAGTAAATACACAGAGGATGTACACACTCATATGTTCACAAAGATTGAACAAACTGAGAATTGAGTGCTGTTTTCCTGTTTGACAGCTGATAGGGCGTGTGTGTGTGCGTGTTGTGTGATGAGCTTCAAGGACATGAGGTGGATTCAGGGAAACATACAAACACACACACACACCCACACACACACTCTCGCAGATCACTACAGCAACATAACAAATATGGGTTTTTCCATAACTTTTAAATATTTAGTCAGAATAGAATATTAAAAACAAATGTCAAAAAGGTAATGTGAGAGATTTACTGTATGACTAATCATTAAGGTCCCCAGACGCCATGTTGCAACTGTCTGCTGTTGCTGCTGCTGTTACATTTTACAGAGACATTTATCAAACGCTTGTATTCCAAAAAAAATATAAAAGCCATGAAAAGGACAACAATAAAAACACAGATTACTTTATAGAAGTTGTAAACAGTAACAGTAAACACAAATACCTGTGTTTATTTGCTTGTATGTCGTTGCCCAAACACAATTTATAGATCTTTTGAATTCTTCCCATATTTCAGTTTTGGTACAATTTTGTCACCACATGTCCACAGGTCTTCCTCTTAATACATAAATATATATGCTACCTTTTTTCCATGTTTTTGAATGGAAATCTATGTTACACTGAGTAGAAGTCAACAGTAAACCATCTTTAAATTAGGCCGACATTAACTCCCCATTGCATAAATCTTCTGTTGACTACATAAGCATCTTACAATCTCCCAATGCAGGTCCATGCCTACATCATCAGCTCACTGAAGAAAGAGATGCCTTCTGTGTTTGGGAAGGACAACAAGAAGAAAGAACTGATCAGCAGCCTGGGAGATATCTACAAGCGCATTGAAAGAGAACATCAGATATCACCTGGAGATTTTCCAAATCTGAAGAAGATGCAGGTAAAGACGGAAGAGCAAAGGAATTATAGATAGAGGTTTAGATAGATAAGACCTAAACTGTGGTTGTTTTGTTTTCTGCCTGACTCTCCCAGGACCAACTTCAAGCTCAGGATCTCACCAAGTTCCAGCCTCTTAAGCCCAAACTCCTGGAGTCAGTGGACGACATGCTAGCCAACGACATCGCTGGCTTGATGGTTCTGGTCCGCCAAGAGGAAACGCAGCGCCCCAATGCAGTTGTCAAAGGTGGTGCCTTTGATGGCACTTTGGACGGCCCGTTTGGTCACGGGTACGGCGAAGGAGCTGGCGAAGGCATCGATGAAGCAGAGTGGGTCGTTGCGCGTGACAAACCTGCTTACGACGAGATTTTCTACACACTGTCTCCAGTCAACGGAAAGGTGACGGGAGCCAACGCCAAGAAGGAGATGGTGAAGTCAAAACTGCCCAATACAGTGCTGGGAAAGATCTGGAAGCTGGCAGATATCGATAAGGACGGGATGCTTGACGATGAGGAGTTTGCGCTGGCCAATCACCTGATCAAAGTGAAACTGGAGGGACATGAACTGCCGTCAGATCTGCCAGCACACCTTGTGCCTCCTTCCAAGAGGAAAATACCAGAGTAAATGTAAGCTTTTCCATCGCCCCGTCCTCAAACATGTAAGTACAGCTCACCTCCCTCCACAGAGAAATATCCCTTTTAAAATAGGAACCTACTTGTAGCATTCTAGTGAAAAAGTCCTAATACAAGCAGAAGATATTTGATCACGAAAGACCCTTTTCCCAACATCTGCAGTCTTTCATTACCTTAAAGAGGTAAATATTATATAACAGAATACTGATATTCAATTAAAAATTAGATTAATAAATGCTAAGCAACTGTTAGCACATTGGCTGCAAACTTTTGTCTGATAGAAAAGACAAAGATCCATGTTTTTTTAAATTCTGTAGGATTTAACATTTGGATTCAAATTCTACAAGTCTGAAGCGCTAAAATGTCTTTTTACCAAGGTAGAAAAACTGCATCTGGATGAGTCTTTAGCCCAGCGTTCTCTTTTGTATTTAAATTTGAGATACTGGGAGTCGTTAGGTAGGACAGGTGTTAGAGATGATGACAGTTAATATGACACTTAGTAGAAGTCTAAAACAAGAAACACTACAATAGAGAAAAATATAAGTTGATCTAAACTATTAGAAGAGCATTGGAGAGATGCGACAATGTGAAACAAAAAGAGAGAAGAAAGCAGACGGATCGTTTTAGGAGAAGAAGGATTGGGATATAAATATGCAAAATAAACTGTTTATCCCCATTAAAACTATATTTATGATAGGAACTATTATTATCTGATCTAATCAATAAACTAATTTCAAGTACATTATTACTCATGAGAGCCAAAACATTTTACAGCTCTTGTAGTTCAAGGTCCTGGATTATTTCAGTCTCCTGGCAAGGCTGAGGATTCTGGCTTTTGTTTCATGGCGGCGTATAAACGACTACAAAGACTTCCTGTCTGGTGGTTTGAGAATACACAGCGATGCAAATATGTGGAAGCACACACACACACACACACACACACACACATACACACATACACCAAACAGATAGAACAGTGTAATAGTAGTGTAACACCTTCAATGACCATTAAAAAGAAAATGCCCTAAATCAATAATCAACTTTTAAAATTTTGTAACGTGATGTGCTAATATGATATTCGTGTGGGAGTTCATGACATCACCATCATTTACTGCAGCACCTGGATGGACACAGAGAGGACTTTTTTCTTTTTCTTTTCTTTTTTTAAATGAAGAAGGAGACGTTTCTCCAATGTGAAACTAACAGTGGAGAAGTGGTTTTATTATTTTTAAAACATTTCTGAATTTCATTAACATGATTGAAAATACTGTGACTATAATATGAAACTATATTATGGGTATTGTTTATTGTATCGGACTTTGAATGTTGAATGTTCACATCTTCATGGTTCTGTGTGGGCACATCCTGACTATTGTATGTATGTATGTAAGTATGTATGTATGTATGCATATGACCACATGTATCAGTGTTATTATTTGTAACGTAAATGTATTAAGTCTTACGCATTACACGGGCTACTGAGCTGGGAGTTCTCCTGAGGGTTATTAATTGAAAAAAATTGATTAATCAGTTATCGTTCACCTTTTTGAAAGTAATCTAAACTAACCTGTCAGTCCAGAGAGTGATCACAAAGCTGTTTTTTTTTTTTGTGATGGTAACAAACACTTAACTGCACATTTCTTCTTGTTATCGAAGGAAAATTTGGCTTTCTATTTCATGTATTTAAATTGTATACATGTAATAAATGTGTTGTTCTGATGTATCAGTGTAGCAACCTGCCAGTATGTACTGTCTGTTATGAGATGAAACACTAAACTAACAACATTTTGGACCCATTATGATAAGAAATGTTCAGTATGTTGAGAGTGAGGCAGTATTTACCCATTTCAAGCTACAGAATTAACTGAAAGATTTGCAGTTTATGGCCCTTTCACGCCCCTCCCTGTGCGTCTCTGTACTGTTACTGTGAATCCGATGTACATAAGAAGACTGCTTGCATTCCACGGCTGAGAAATCATCCACGTGATCCGGAGCGCTTAATGCATCACCAGCTCATATTTCATAGGCGAGACAGATCAGATAAACACGCTAAAAATGTGAAAAAAGGATGCTTGTTCGAGCTTCTGCTTCTTCACTGCAAAACGAACTCCTCCAAAAGTTGTTTTCTCATACCCTGACGGATTGCAACATGAAATCCTGTCTCCTGCGAAAAACACAGTACACTTTAGTGGAAACACTGGCGTTATGTTATTTTGTCTGTTTTAAGATGCTTTGCTGAATCTGTATTTCACAGCTTTTCTGTCAACATAAACAGTCCAAAAGTATAATAAAGATGAATTTACTCGACTTGCTGACTTTGTTTGGTTTGTGTTAGGAGTAATCACAGTGTTTAGTGGAGATGCTGAGATATTTGTCTAGATGTAGAAGAAAAATCTGATATAGATGCTATATATAGTACATAGACTGTAGGCTTTTACTCTAATAAGATGATATCTTGTATGACAAAACTAATTCAATAATGATGGAAAGATTTGAAAATGTAATTATAGAGTAAATTATTCAATTATACTGAACTCACTGGAAGCTTGAACAGTTTGAAATAATTTCATGAGTCATGAGAGTCATATTGGACAACTTTACTGTAATGTAGGGAGTAAATAACTCCCAACAAATGTAAAGCAATAATGAGATAAACCCCAGAGTTTCTCCAAATTATAAAGAAAACAAACATGTTTTGCTTCAACTAATGAAATAGGGTGGAAGTGTGATAAGGAAAAGTGAGTTCCTTTAAGTTATTTCTCAAGACGTTCATCCTTATCTTGTGCTCAGTTCAGTGAGGTTCTTAACCTTTAACCTTAGTATGAATGTCACACATTGTTGCCACATTGTCATCAAGTCACAGACTTCTCCAGTAACTTGAACCAAGCTACAAATGACCGGAAACAGTGCATGAGATATTAGTTTGGGACCATAGACATTACTGTATTATCTAGGGACCTCTTTATGTATAAATATATATATATATATATATATATATATATATATATATATATATATATATATATATATATATATATATATATATATGTATGTGTATGTGTGTGTGTGTGTGTGGCAGGAAGTCAAAGCATCCCCTTGGACTGTGACTCAAAGACCCCTTAAATACACACACACCACATGCAAGGAAGATGCAGCACTCTCTCCTCTCACACAGGAAGTTCTGTTCCTGTCTGCTATTTCCTGTCTGTCCTACCTTGACCCTCACACACACAAACACACACCAACACACACACACATCCTATCATATATTGTATATGTTAATATTCATGTTCTTGGCGTGTTCAAATCAGTCATACAACTTTACTTTCATATTAGTTTTAAATCTTAAAGGCCACTAGAGGGAAAGAACCCAGTGGAATTAAAGTTTCAGGAGTAGGAAAAAGGTTTTTACTGATACAAATAATTAAAAAAGCTCTTAATGATTTTTGTAGCAAAATAATTGAGTAATTAAAGAAAATAGCATGAATTAACCATTATTTAACTGAGCAATAATTAATACTAATGATTAGAGAATGGATATGTTTCGATGTTAGGGTTAGGGTTGTGTGTGTGTGTGTGTTTGGTCCAAGTACTCCTGTTGTTGTGGGGACTCACCTCGAGCAAGTCCCCTTAATATAAATCATTAATTTTAGGGTGCAGACTTGGTTTAAAGTTAAGGTAAGTTTAGGGTTACGTACGTTAAGGTAAGGGTAAGGCATAGGTGATGGTTATGGTCATGGTTAAGGTTAGGATAAGTCTCAAGGAAATGAGTGTGTGTGTGTGTGTGTGCGTGTTCGTGCTTCATCATATTCAGCGTTCAGAGCCTCTCCCTAGATCACAAACAGGACAAAATTAACTAAAATTAAAGAGAACAACTATTTTAAGTATTGTATTTTCGTCTTTCCTGGAAGTTGAGGAAAAATGAGATAGTACGATGGAGAGGGACGGGAAATAAAGTAGCGAGAGGCAGACAGACAGACAGCGAGAGAGAGCCAGAGAAAAAAAATAAACTCAGAGACAGCTGAAACGCTGGCTTCGGCTGTTATCTTATCTTTCCAGGAGGAAACATGGTATATCTTGAACTGGTTTGTCAGTGGTTGTAAATGTTGGATGTCTGTCAACGGTGATATATGAGTGTGTGTGTGTGTGTGTGTGTGTGTGTGTGTGTGTGTGTGTGTGTGTGTGTGTGTGTGCGTGCTGTGAATCTGTGTGATGGATGTGTATGTTTGTCTGGTGGAGAAGTACGCATGAGGAAGCTATACATCAGGATTAACCGTGTACACCCACACACCCAAAGGAACTGGTATTTCAGAACATTGGGTGGAGATGATGCACTCACACACACACGCCAACACACACACACACACACACACACACACACACACACACACACACACACACACAAACCATCCTGCAACTACAGGTTAGGAAAAACATAAATATAAATAAAGTTTGACAAATGTTGTCAAAATTGAACTATGTATTATTAATACTTATTTGTCAAATAATATTTGGTCAAGGTCCTCTTACTAGCTTTTTCTGGGATATTTCCGCCACATCTCGATGTCTTCATCAGTAGAGAGAGTTTGTATGTCAGGTAGGAGAGAAGAAGAGAAAGTTAATAAAAAGCCTAAATATATAAATATATTGTTGTATTTACAGGTTGAGCTCTTTAAAAGGAAGAACATCATGATACAACATAAAGTATATTAAATAAAGCAAAAGAAACAGATATCATAAGAAAAATAATATAATTGTTTGTCATGATGTGTCAGGTAGATGTGAGTCAACAATAATCATAAGCTGTGTTTTTTTCCTTTTTTCTCACTTTTGTAACTCCAGTTCTGTTCTGTTCTCTAAAGCACTGCTTTTTGGCGCTGGTAACATCACTGTTGACATGAGGAGGGCTGCAGACCGACCTGTGCGACCTTCGTGGAGGTTATTGTTGTCAGCTGCTTCGTTTCACCTGCCAGTGATGAGCTTCACCAGGAGTGCTGACACTCTGCTGGAGCCCTGACCGACCAATAAGAGTAGCTTATGCAGCGACAAGGATGTGATCTCTCACCAGCTTCACACCAATAAACACCGGCAGTGTTGTTTGTTGGAACTGACGACCCAACCCGAGGTCTCTCTGCTGGGGGATTGCACCTGGCTGAAGCAGTGACACATTCACATGTGACTCATGAGTCACAACTCAATACAGATGAGTGTGTGTGTGTGTGTGATTGTGCCTGAGGGTGGAGTAGTCACAAGATCGGTTGAGTGGTGACACCGTGCTGTTAATTGTCATGTGTTTGTTCCCATGGAGACAAGTGGGAGCCTGATAACAAAACAAAATATAAATCTAAAGAATAATCAAAAGTGGGAGTGTTTATTACTTAAAGAGTTGTTGTTAACTGATGATGCTTTATGTCATCTAACAGGAGAAGATATGATGTGATTCACCCACAACTCAACTTAATTCAATCAACACTGGTGACTTTTCTCGCTTTTCAACAATGACTTTGTCTGCCATGGTCCATTTAAATTACCTCTCAATTTATCCAGATGTTATTACATCAAAAGTGGACGTCTTGCAGTGATTGCAGAGTTCTATAAACACTACCTGCAACTGTGATTATCATAATTGAAAATAAGGAACCAAAAAACATATTCTACGCAGTGTTGTAGTGCCGTGTAGATGACTTAGATCCTGATAAAACTGCTTGTAAAAAAAAGACAATGACTGACATTTCACATGTCAGGTCAACTGTCTCTGTCATGTTTGCATCCTGTGACTGAAGGAGTGTAAGTCGGAATCCTGTCGGCCATACCTTGAACCCCTTCCTGACTAAAACAGAGGCCATGGATGAGGTGAACATCCTGTGAAAAAACAACCAAAAAAAACCCTCACGCACACCGCACCAACCAGTCCATTCATATGTATGTTTACCTCAAGTTGTCAATTCTCTACTATCCTGCTGTGGCTTTCCTGACTCTTGCCACACAAGCCTGACCTTTGACCTTTAGAAAGACAAGAATTATTCTTTGGAGACCAGGAAAACATCAGATATACACCACCTTTTGACCGAGAATTGATTCAACTGAGCTGCTAACACTGTTATGAAGTTAATTCGCACTTTTAAAAATTACATCTCAACTGTTATATTAAAGTCTGCCTCCACTCTGAAATCTGTTTTTCTGTTTGCTACTGTTTGACCTTCGTTGTGCAGAGTTTGACACTAGAAGAATGTTCTCACATTTGTCTGCTGAAGGGGGAAATCTATCCAGTATGTAACTAACACTGAGGGTGAAGATCTTGTATCCAACAGTTAGGTCTTTGAACTTTTTTTTTTTTTTTGGTGGAAAAAAGTTATCAGACAGAAGATTATTATTCAAAGCAGAGTATTTTCATATATTGTAAAAAAGCATGTCTTTAGATTAAGACACTGTTTCATAAAATATTCCTCAATGTCTCAAAACAACACCCATGACCCTTTGTAGTTGTTCACATGAGCTCCAATCAGAGGTATCAGCTACGTCACAGCTGGTATAAAGATATCTCTGAAAAGAAACAATATTTCACATTCTTGTTAAACAGTTTGATAACACAACATATCGCACTATTGTGATCAAATATTTCCTGCATGTGTTGTGTTTCCCACATGAAAGACCTGAATGTTAACCTTTACAGTATTGTTCTATGAGACATTTAGAAAAAATGTCAAGCTTTGATTGATTTCATCTCAATTCTTTGACAAGTCACGACACACCGAGGACATCCTGCGGTGCTGTGCTGCGATTGTACAAATAAAGTTATTCTTGTGCTAAACACGTAACATATTTCTATAATACAGTCTTAAAACATCCTTCTCTCCCAGTGATGCCAAATTTGGTTATTTTCCTGTGCATTTCACATGTGTGCATACATGTGTGTGGAAGTGTGCAAGCACCTCATGCAGGAACAACGATTTCATCACTATTATGTAAGAGTTGTCTGAATGAGGAATTCTCTGATATGTTATCAAGGAACTGTATGTTTTTTTAGGGAGAGCAGGCACCCGACTGACGCAACTGTAGATGGCAGATCTCATTTAGTCAGATGTGGACAGTCATCGCTATTATTCTTACTGACTGTAATTGATTATTCCCTGTACAGTTAGTTTCATGTTAGACTTTGAATACTGTATTTTTAAAAAAACAAACATTTTGCATTAATTTGACAGCCAGGTTGTGGGGGCTCGTCCACGTCATTTTCTTTTTTTTGACAAGTTTTCTAATGCTTATTCTGATGCCAAAAGGTTTGTTCAAGTACATTTTTGTCACTTCTGTCTTACATTAGCCTGTATTACAAATTGTTTGGGCCTTTAGAGAATAAATAGAATTAGTCTCAGGTTCGTCTATGCATAACTTGAGTTCACAGTCTGTCTTCAAGCTTCAAATTTGTAGTTTTGGGAGGCAACATAGTCCAGTTTTTTGATTATGGTTTGTGACTGAGGTCTATTTTTCTGTAAAGAGCTGCGTTGCTCCTAAAAAGGGGTACATTCTGTAATTCTGTGTAAGAAGAAGACTTGCGGTTATTTGTAATTCCCTATACGAGATGTTATATTACCATGTAATTTATGTTTTACTGTGTTTTACATAGTGAAGTGCATACATATAGAATAAACTTAACTCTGAAGTTATTCTCAAATATTAATTGTAGCCATTTTTGTTATTTCAATTTATACAAATGTTTTTCTCTATGTAACACATTATAGCTTTCCTGTTTTCTTGAATTCAGAATCACCTCTGAATCACTTCCCACCATAAATTCCTGCTCCACTTGTGATGTAAATCTGCTTTTATTGAGACATTTATAGACTGATATATGCACATGTTGTGCTGTAATTGTCTTCATTTGTTTTGTGGTTTGTTTGTTTAACAGTTTAGCATTTTTTCCGGCAAGCAGGTTCGTCGTCCCGGAGAGCTAAAACCCTCAATACAACGGTGAGAACACTGTATCACTTGACAAATAAGCATCTGCTATCTGAACTGGTCAAGAGCCAGGATGAGGAGAGGATGTGAGGAGAGAGGCGTTGCATATTGTTTGTTAAACATTTTCCTCTTTAACAGGCAGACAGGATGTATTCTCAGAAAACACAAAGCTTAAATATATAAACAAGCTGGTAATAAAAGCACAGCGTAGACATGAATGACAGCACTTTTGAATATCATATGAAATGAAAAATGATAAAAGCACTTTCACACTTATTGTTTTTTGGCTTACTCTTTGATTTTACATCCCATTTCCAATGTTTGAAGAAATCACTGTAGACTCTGTTTGATCCATCCAATGTCACAAAAACAGAAACACAAACATAAATAATGCTAAGACACAAATAATGTCGATTAACTGTGGTTAGAAAAAACAGAAAGAATAGAAACAGCAATGAGTACATTTCTCTCTACACCACTCCTTTCATCTCCGCATGTCTCTGCTGCCAGCCAGTGGTCACTCAGTTACTGAAACATTTCACACTTCAGGCTCAAAAATGTACAGAAGTTTTATTTAGGCTGTCTTCCTTTTAAGGTGGATTGAGGTCAATAAGGTGTAACTCAAACACCACATGATAAGTTATTTGTTTAAAGATAATACATTAAAACATTAAAACTTTGGTAAGGGCGTTTGGGTTTCTTCAATTACATTGAATGTTTTTATATGTTTACCTTATTTAATTAGGAAAAATACTTGAAATAATTGACATACTCTTGTTGAAACAAGCAGGAATCAAATTGTTAAAAAAAAGCAGTTACATTTTGCTCTTCACTGGAATCCTGACACATGTTGGTTGAAAAATATAAAATGTAAAAGAAGACAAATGTCGTCTTAAACCATATTGTGACTTTTTGTTGTTGTGTTTCCTCCTTTTGTGTTGCTTCAGTGGAGCTGGTTTGTTAAAACTGTTTTATATGCAAAAGGAAATGTTTTTAACTGTTCAAACATCTGAATGATTTAATAAAAGAACAATTTCTATTTCTATTTGGATCTCAACCTGTATGCTTTTCTTTCTCAGTGGCTACATCCAGTTTTTATTTTTATTTCAAAACACCTAGGTGCAACTCCCTCGGTGAAGTAGGTCATTTATATCAGTTTCCTATGATTATCCTCATGTTATTCTTTCACTGCAGCTCCTTTGTATTGAATTACAAATGTTTCCTTTTTTCTTTCTCTGAACCAGGGCTGTAACCCTCCTGGGGAAGCCGGAGCAAAAATGAGCTGTTAACTCCCAACTGATTAGTTTTTTGGTGACTAGATGAATGATAACTGATTTTTCAAGTATTAAACAAAACCTTTTCAAGCTTCATTTGGAACAATAAACATCTGAGACTTAGGCTTCCCTTGTTGTATTTACCATATGACAGAAGTGGACTACAATTACCAAATCCTACATGGTATTTCTGGGCAACTCAAATTAGAGCAGGTGTGTTTTCCTTTGTTAAGGACCGCCCCCCAGCATGGGTCACAATTGAATCCCAGTCAATTATAGTCCCTATAAACGTGTATATGCACTCAGCAGATAAAAAGCTAATTAAGCAGACAAAAAAATCCTTCCTGGTTTGGCACAACACTCTCACATATTAGGGTGAGACACAACAGTTATCTCATTTTTCGCCAGTGTTTGGTAATGATGACTTTCGGCCAGGCAGAGCAGACCCAGGCGTTAAACTCTAGTCTACCGAAAGGTATAGCTGAGGTGTCTGGCCTTTATAATGGAAATACATTTAAATCATTTGAAAAACTTAAAACTACATTTGGAATTCCTACAAAGCACTTCTTCAAAATATCTTCCGCTTCAAAGTTTTATCATGTCCAGGCAGCACAACAGTTTGGAGTTTCCTCCCTTTGTTTACCTTAGAAGACATCCCTTTAAAGCATCTAGAAGCCAGGGGGCATGTTACTTTACAATCTGTTTGTAGACAAGTGCAAAGAATCATCAAACAATATTTTGTAGGCATAGAAAATAGATTTGAAATAAAATGTAACAGAGGAGGAATGTCCAGAAGCTTGCTCCTTATTGCAAACCCACACAGTAAACACACACAACAAATTATTAAAATATACATGGCTAAGCAGACAGTTCACCACTCTGTCTAGTTTGCATTTCTTTGACCCTAATATTCCTGACACATGCATTAAATATAACCACCAGAAGGGGTCTCTGCTTCATTGTATGTGGGAGTGCCTGCAGATGATCTGCTTTTTGAAAAAAAGTACTGGATCTGATCATTCAGTTAATTGGTAAAGAAGTGCCTTTAATCCTAAAATATGTATTCTTAATATTTACCCATAAGTTTTTGTAACTTCAAACAATGTAAAGTCCCTGTTCAATGTTTGTTTTTTGGAAGCTAAACAGTGCATTGTCTGCATATGGAAGAGACAAACAACCTGTGGAATTTCCCAGTGCCTGAAACGAAAATCTGTAACCATTACATTATATATCAGATTAGAATAGATTTAACACATTTACTTAATTGATTTTTAATATACAATAGTGAGTGAAACCATTTCAACAAAATGGATACAACTTCATGCACAGAGCCAGACTTATCATTATGATCATCTCAGGTAACCTGAGTTGTATAAAAACATGAATCTGAAACTGAATGTACCTGTAAACCCTGGAGACTATTTTACAACTCCCTTTTACAGTGGCTTAAAATACACTCAGGTTACCATGTCTACAGGAAGAGATTTTACGAGAAGCAGTAATCACAGAAATTCCCCAAATGAGACCATGAGCGAGCACAATGCTGATAACTGCTTATCTTAAAGTAACATATATATATATATATATATATATATATGTGTGTGTGTGTGTGTGTGTGTGTGTGTCATAACAGCAACACAGGAAGGACAACAAATAGAATTAGAAAGAGGAACAATGTTTATTGATTTTCTTTATTATTACATAATTGGACATTATTTATGTAGCATTCTTACGAATAGCAAACAAGTACAAACATGCAACTATAAGTGTCTACTGTAGTTTAATCATTACATATTTTAATTATTAATTTAAGCTTATGTTGGTGGTTGTGGAATGCAGAAGTGACAGCAGCAAAAATGAAGTCTGATAACTCGTAGAAACAAAATTAATAATCTATTGCTGTTAATTTTCTACTACAGACAGTTTTTTCACAGATTCATTTTCAGTACAAAGGCACAGATAATATTGATACACTCTGTAGGTTAGGCAGCTTTATTGTTAATAAAACCTCCATATTGAGTAAAAAGAATATAGAGAAGTGCTATTTGTCTATATATAAACACATTAATCACAAGCAAAAAGCATTTCCTTCATGTCATATAATCAGCAAAGGGGGATCTGCATAGAACTGATGCTGTAATCACTGAGAAAATGTGGGATTACTTTGAATATAACTTTAAAGCAGTGCTTTATCCAACGTGTCTTTAGAAGAACAGATACGTTGCTTAACCTGGAACTAACTGAAGTTATAAAAAACAAAATTACCCATAACTTCTACTATCGGACAAAGTTGTCGAGCAAACACAGATATGTGGTCATATCTATGAACACTGTGTTGACATTGTGGTCATAAAGTAAAAGAAAAAATCAAATAACTGATTATGTGCCACTGGAAAATGTTTCAAATCACAAAAAAATTTCAATCTGTCCAAAAATAATTTGGTATTTTGATTATAGATTATTATAATTTGATTAGTAGTTTTGAAAAAAACAAACATGTGCCTGACACAAGTCAGACACACTATGTTAGTGTTTTGTTGGGTTAAGATCTATGATATGATAAAGTGTTGACTATGACGCACAATACATGGTTTACATTACTGTTGTTTTGGTCATTAAACAAATTTAAAGCGTAGTGCTAACATCCTGGCAGACTGCGCCCTCACCATGAAAAATAAGAAATATTCTACTAAAAGATTATGCTAATCTCTCAGAGGAACAATTATCTTCATATCAAGCACAAATAAAAGCAGAATGATGAAGGTGAACACGTCTCCCCCAATTTCCTTCATAGATGACAATGTGTGATTGTGTATGTGTGTGATTCACATTGATTAGTGTGACTGGATAATCAGATAAGTCACAGTAAGCAACATTTAGAGGTAAAAAAGTTAATCTACGACAGTAGTAAGTGCTTCTAAGTCTTCAATTTTTTAATAATATGTGTATTCTAAAGATACAGAATCATGACCAGTCATGATAATGTTTCGTTACGTTCATGATTTTTATAGATAAGTGCAGACAAAGAGCATTCTTTTGTCATAATGTGTTAAATGTCTTGATGAATATCATCTACTGATCCATTGAGATCACTAAGTTCCATTTAGTCATAATATCGTCCGCCTCCCATGCTGTTTCCACCCCTGTCTGTGCCACTGCCTCTTCCTCGGACGCTTGTCTAACAAACACACTTTCCAACTTTAACTCACCCTCCTCACCTCCCATCCTGTCCTTTCTTCCTGTCTTTCCCTGCAGTAACCCATCCAAACCTCCCTCCTTTTTGAAAGCCATCTCCATCTTTGGCAACACTAATTTCCTAGATTCAGGATCCCAATTAACACAAATAGCTCCTTCCTCCTCTTCCTCCTCTTCTTGTGCTGATACCAGTCTCCGAACACTGTAGTCATCTGATGAATAATGTGATTGGACAGTGTAGGGGGTGGGCATGGCTTTAATGTTTTGAGAGGCATAAGCACAAAGGAGGGGTACGTTCTCACTCTCACTTCCTTCTCTCAAATCTTCATCTATCTTCCTGTCTGTTCTTCCTTCCACCCGTCCCTCCCACTTTGTTGATAGATTTAAAGGGATTTGGAAGAGGCCAGTTTGTGTGTTTTTGTTCACAAATAAACCTGAACACTCTCTATCCTCCCTCTCTCTTTCCACCTCACTCTTGCTTGTTCCCTGAAAAGACTGTAATGATGCCTGAGTTTGGGTCAGTAACATTGGATTTACCTCAGACCATGCGTGCGCCTGCACAAGTGTGTTCCTCTCTGTCTGTGCATGTGTCTGCGGGTGTATGTGTGTGAGGGTTGACCTCTGCAGGAAAGCTGTCTGAGAAGCGTAAACTCCAGTGGGGCGATCACCCTCAATCCTCCACTCATTCTTGTTGTTGCAGTCTCTTGCTTTCTGGCGTTCACCTCTCAGATTATTCCCATCTTCTCCTCCATCTTGCTTCCAATCTCCTCCTTCCCCTTTTCCTCCATCAGTGGTCACCAGAGCTACGCCAACACCTCCATAGTCAACAGACAAATCATCCAAGAGGTCCACAGGCTCTGAGTGTGTTTCAGACCTCTGGGGGGCGTATATCAGTGGGGGATTTGCGATGTGTAACTGTGTGGGGCATGCAGGCTTTGATATGGCGCTGTCGGTGACTGATGGTAGCTTGTCTTTCATGACGGTGATGAGCATGAGGTTGAGATTCTCAGGCGGGAAGGTCAGAGGTGGAGAGTGGAATGTAGGTTTGTCCTAGAGGTTGGAGAACAAGCAACGAGTGTGGTATGAAAAGATTGACCTTTAGCTTTTGAAACAGGTTTGATACTGACATTAAATGTCTGAAATACAATGCAATGATAAGAAAACACATAAATTATTTAATGAATACTAATTCAACACAAAAATTCAATTAGTGTGCCTCATGTCTTATGTCTTGTATATGTGAATGTACATTTCATGTTAGCTGGACACCATCCTAACTTATATCTTATATATCATGGTATTATTAGACATCTTGGTAGTAAGCATGGAATTAAATAAAGATAGTCATACAAATAAATAAATTACTGTAATTTTGTAAATGCTTAATATCCTCTTTAGAACCTTTGAGTCACCGTGTATTACACACCGTCCTAGAAATCTTTAAATATTTAACACGTTCATTTTTATGTAGCTTTTCATAGTACTATTCTACTACAATGTGCAATACTGTTGCAATATTATTTTCCTGGTTTTATAAGCGGTTTTTCTTCTTTTTTTTTCTTTTATCAATGTCATTGGTCTTACTTTGACAAAACTTGGGGGAGATGATGGGATTTGTATGATAATTTGTAAGATAAGAGATAAGATACACTTTATCGTCAATGAAATTCTTCTTGGACTCAGTGTTAACTGCCTCACAAAATATGTATCTCCCAAACATACTTACTTACATACATACACAATTCACATCATTCATACAAAACAAACAAAACCACAGAACCATCTGAACAAATCCTGCTCTTATCATTTTGAGGAACAGAAAAAGGAGGAACAATTTTAAACTGTGTGTGTGTGTGTGTGTGTGTGTGTGTGTGTGTGTGTGTGTGTGTGTGTGTGTGTGTGTGTGTGTGTGTGTTTGCGTACCAAGATATATGGGCTCTTCTGTCCTTTCCCCATCAGGTAATAATAGAGAAAGTAGCTAACCACCAAGAGGACACACATGCACACAGATGACACAACGATACCCACAACCACCCTCTGCAGCAGGCCAATCAAGGGATCTGGAGGGAGACAGAGTGTCACACAGACACATACATGCATAAGTTTAAAGATACACACATACTGTATAGTGCACAAATGTTGCAGTTTTTTATTTTGTTAGTGCTCCAAATCCACACTATGTTCCGACCTGAGGTGAAGGATCAGGTTAACGAACCTCCTGGACTTATGAAACCATATCAGAAAGCACACAGATAGCATACAAAAGCGGGCCACTTCAGGCATTGATGCGGCACTGCTGGCCTTCTTTTGGCCCGGATAAAATGGATGTGAGCGTGAAATGGCCCACATGTAAAATAGCAAATCTGATCCAAATATCCCAAATCAAATGTGGGCCTTTTCTGGTAAAGGTGTGGTGTTCTCAGGTATGTGTATTCTGATTGTGAGCCAGTTGTGGTTTATCTGTTTTATTCTTGGTTGACATACAGCTTGCTTGGTGCCCAGATCTGAGAAACAGGAGTACCATCATTCCATGCAGTATGTGGGCCAGATGAAATTGCCAAAAGTGCCAGGTGCGGGCTATATCTGGGTCAAAGTAATTTTGCTATCTGGGGCATTGTGTCTACAATGTCTACAATGCATTGTAATTAAGCTACAGACAGACTATTTTGCTTCGCTTGATATACACACAATACATCTCGGGGCAAGTAATTAAATCTTTCTTTCGCTTCCATATCGTGTTTCATCACATTCCTTTCTACCTGTCAAACAATAATCTCTTTCACAAACACACAAACGCAACAAAGGTTGTACCTTGAGGTGTAGTTATGCAGTGCCACTCTGAGGATCTGCACTCGATGGGCATGGAGAGAAATCTTGACTTTACAGAGAAGCAGTACTCGGTATTGTACTCTATCCGGCCATATTTGTACCGACTGGAGTCCACTAGGATATGGTGCTGCAAACATACATGTGGACACAGATAACAGAGTAGATCATAATTAGTTAAAGTGTTGCAAATTTGTAACAGAGCCTCAAGTGTGCTTGATTTAACACCCTGTCCATGCCGGCAGGGTGGGACAAGCCACATATGTCCACTCACCCTTTGGTTACGATGTTTATTGTGGATGGAGAGGTTGTAGGTCATTTGGGGGTAGAGTGTTGCCATGGAAACCCCTGGGGTTTGGTTGGTGGGCAGATATTTCATTGGTCCCTTCAGACTTATGAAGGCACTGTTGTTCTCTATTTCCACAGAAAGTAACGGAGGCCCAAAACTAGCTATAAGGATAGACAAAAACATTGAAGTGAAAATGCAAAGTAGTTCACCTAGTTAACCATCTACTTAGGCCAAAAGAGTAGCGTATTTACTTAAATATTAAAGGTAAGGACATCTCAACTATCTGTCTTTGGTCCAGTCTTCCTCTGTGTGTTTCCAGCGCACATTTTTAGACAAAATGTCACTTTAACTTACTGTCCAACTTTGGATCGAATCTTCGCGTGATAGTCCATTTGGACGACGCTCTCCTGCCCACAGCACGAACCCTGGCATTGTACCCGTAGTCCAGGTCCGATGTCTCATTGGACAGATCACACCACCTCCGCGCTATTCCTGTACAGTGCCGCACGGCCCTCCAGCGCACATGTCTTCCTTTGCTTCCCTGGACACGCTCCCCGTAGCTGAGAAAGACAGAGTAAACACACACAGATCGGATGATGACTTCTGGGACAATAAGAGTGAAAGGTGTAATCTCAAAACAACTTCATGTTCATTTCCCCCTCAGGCACGAAACTCCAGGTTCTACAAACTGTTTGTTACTAGTATCGGTTGTCTTTTGTTTGTTTACCTATCTTCTTTCTGTGCTACTTTTTAAATTCCTTTGACACTAGTGACCTATAATGTAAGTGAATAGACGAATTTCAACATTAACCGGGTAGAGTCCATGATAGTTACAGTATGACTAATCTACCAATAAGGAAATTACTTCTTACTACTTACTTTTCAAATTCAAGATAATAACTTTGTTCCTGGGGCCACTTCTGTTAAATTCATTATTCATTCAGGTTTCATTTTAACTGTAAAATGTCTGCTTACATGGCATACTGCACCGTAAAGTGTGCGTCATCCGGTGTGCCATTTCCTGGGAACCAGTGCACGACGTTCCACAGGTTCACAGAAGAGAAGGTAACATTGATGGGGCCTGGAGGAGATGAGGAGACTGAAGAAGAAGAAGATGGAATGGTTGAGATTGAAAAAGGTAGCATAGCAACAGCAAGGTGGCCGACCTTCGAACATCCAATAGGATTTATAACAAAACTACTTGTTAATGTCTCACATATAAACTGAAAGCTTATCAACTGTTTCTCAAACTTTGGCCCAACCCACAGCGACAATTATTATGTTGCATTACTACTATTTACTGTTCATAAGAAATATGTTAATTTGTAGAAAAGCCACCAGTACATCAGGTAATGACTAATCTATTTGAAAAGATCTGTAAACATCACACAATACAGTGTAACAAGGAATATCAAAGTATATTAAATTATTTCTGCATGGGCCAATTGATGAAAGTGTTGAGAAGGTTTCAGTTTGCAGACCTCTGAACTTGAACCTGTGACAAACTGAATTTGAACTTGAAGTAGAGCTCCACACATTGATAATATTCAGTCTCAAATGACAGGTCTGTGAACAATTCCTGAGGCTCACATTACACAAACCATGACACACCATCGCACATGAGCAATATGGAGAGCTAAGTAAGAAGTCTGGAACAATGAGTGTTCAGGAACAATTTACATAATGTTGCTAATGCAGGTTGTAATCAAGTAACAGCTTGTATTATAAGTAGAGCTGCAACCACTAGTCAATTCATCATTAGTTGCCAACTATTTTGATAATTGAGTTCCCCCCCCCCCCCCCCAAATTCTCTTATTCCAGCTTGTCAAATGTGATTTTTTCCCCCTTCTATGATAGTAAACTGAATATTTTTGGATTGTGGACAAAACGATATAAGATAAGATATTTGAGGACTTCACCTTGGGCTTTTGGAAACAGTGATTGACATTTTTCACCTTTTTCTGATATTTTATGGCCCAAACAACTAATCGATTAATCAAAATAATAATTGTCATATTAATCGATAATGAAAATAATCGTTATTTGCAGCCCTAATTACAGGCCCGCTTTATTTGGATCCACATAAAGGCAAACAGAGATTTCATGAATCTGCTGTACTTTGCCCTTGTCAGTAACTGATTAACCTCTTTATTTCTACCACACAGACACTCACAGTCGTTCAAGGCCATTAAAATTAAGCCTAGTGGTAATTGTGCCTTGACGTCATGGGAAAAAGAATAAGAAAAAAAAACAGCAATTATAGTCATAATGTTAATTTAATGCAGCCTTACCTCCACAGTACAGTGCCTTGACAATCAGAAAAATGAAAACTGTCCACATTTCATGGACGGATCACGTTTTCACAAAAAACCCCCAACATGTTCGACCAACGATCGCTTCTCAGCTTCTCCACTCAGACCGCACACCTGTCACAAGGCACACTGATCTGATTCTCCACACGAGTATAAAAAAAATCAGACACAAAAACAATAATAGTCAAGGAGTTAATGAAAAAGTGACGGTTTACGTCGGAAACGAAGGATTTAAGTGGCAGCCAGTCGACAAACCCGCTATGATTTATGGTAGAAGTTTAAGAACACCTTGCGACAGGTTTCCGTGAATGAGGAAGGAATGTGACCTCACTTGTTTGTGCACATTACAGGTGTGCCCACGTGCGTGTGCGCGGGAAAGGGGAAGAATATGCACAGTAAAATACACAGCATTGTTATGACTACTACTATTATTAAGCAGTGGAAGGAGTACTTTGAGAAGTAAAAGTTGAACTACCATTGTGTATAAATACTTAAATGCAAACAAAGCATTGAGAAATTTATTCAAGTAAAAACACATCAGCAGCACAAATACAAAGTCCAAATGGATTATCATTGTTATGGGTATTTCCAAAACTAATTATTATTATATTACTATTGATGAATGAGCATGTAAGTATATGGTTAGGTTGGTGCTAATTTTATATATTTTATTTATACTTCATAGCCTAATAGTTAGAGTTATACAGTTGCAACATGTTTTTCAAAGTGCATTATATGTTTTGTTTGTAAAATCTTAATCTATAAACAGATGTCAGATAAATGGTGTAGTAAAAAGTAGCTTTCTCTGAAATGCAGTGGTGTGTAATACAGGTATAACGTAGTAACATTTGGACAAACTCAATTGGAAAAACTCAAATTAAGTATAAGTTTGTCAAAAAAAAATATGTTTTTATTTTTTTCAGTTTTTAACATCTTAAATGGATGTTAAATAGCCTAGCTAAGACATGAGTCCTGGAGGAACTTCAACATTGCTGTGTTAAGTGCTGTGTTAATTCTTCTCAGGCCTGTTTTATGAGGCAGGTTTACTGCGTTATCTGGAAAACATAACTGAGAGTAAAACCTTCAGCAGCGGGTTTGTATCAGCAGCCCAGAACTGTCAGGGTTCAGAGTTACAAAGAGAAGTCAGTTCTTTACTATGTCTTAATATACATACAATACAATATACAAAACAAGACTATTTAAGAAATAGAAACAGAACAAGTGTTTTCATTAACACCCTCCATTAGTGACACCTGGTGGACAACATGCTCTACTGTCGTTGTGTCCAAGTCATTATTGTGCAGACTTATAACCCTTGAGCATTGCTTTAAAATAGTATCAAAAAAGCATATTAAGAACCTAAAAGATTCCCATCAAAAACTTTTACTGAGTTCATACTTTTAACCAAATTCAGCCCTGCTCATAACTACCAAATATTAATTTTCAAAATTCTAACCCTTTAAATGAGATTATGTGCAATTTCAGTCAACCAAGATGTTCTTTGTTTGACTACAGCCCTAGATACCACTAATTTTATTTTCTTAAAAAACAAAAAAAATGAAATATATATATATATATATATATATATATATATATATATATATATATATATATATATATATATATATATATATATATATATATAAAGATCACAGTCTGGGATATGTCAGTATAAGATTGGGGTATAGAATCTCACTTTAACTTGGTTTATGTTAAGTGTCCAATTACTCTTGAAAGTTTTTACTTTCTGATAGCATATTACTTTGTTTTGCTCTACAAATATAGCATAAATACAATATCACTTACTATATAACTACATTTATTTCACAAATTTTAACAAGATTCAATGTTTAACATTTAAAAATTCAGAACAGAAATGAATCAGTAAGTGAGTGAATGAGTAGGTCTGAGTGTGCATGTGTGTGCTTGCATGCGTGCATACGTGTGTGTGTGTCACGGGTAAGAAATGCATAGCTCAAGAGCTGACTGTATTTATAAGTTTAGCTACAACTGCAGCTTCATGAACGAACCGATGGTTTAAGGTGTCTTGTTTGGATTTTGCCCTGCTGCGCCTTTGTGGTTATGTCTGGAAGGAGTGCATGCATGGGTGTGTATGCTTTGAACTTACTTTTATCTCTGTTTTTATCTCTTGAAAAGCATAAGAATCAGTATTGAAAAGAATACATAAATCAGAGCAAATGAAAAAAACAATGCCATGGGAATCACTTGCCCTCCTGTTTCACACACAGAGATGGAGTGACAGATATGCACTTTTTCTGTCACTGTAAGCAAACACACTCACCACACTATACCACAAACCACACCACACACACACACACACACACACACACACACACACACACACACACACACAGACACTCATCAATTTCTCCATACATACATATACAGTGAAAATATTTGTGAAAGCTATTGTTGTGGAAATAAACTTTCAGAGGCAAAGTCTTCAGAGGATTATGAGGTCTTTATTGAATTAAAAAAGTGGCAAAAAACCTGAGTTATTCTGCGCAGAGCAAGTCATATGACAATACAGTGTCATATATACATGAGAGTGCATCCCCTGACCTTTCCCATCAATTTTATCGGTCTTTAGTGTTGTCACGGTACCTTATTATTGGTCACAGCCAAATTTGGACAGTAGCTACGTGAGCAGCCATTATTTACTTACGTTTGACAGATTACTGATTTTTTTGTCCTGATCTGAACTTAACGGGTCTTCATGACCTGGGAAGGATCAGATTGTACTCTCGTCTGGCAATAACAAGTAGTTACATGATATTCGATTCTTACAAAAGCTACATGATACTTAAAATACATGAATAAGGCAATAGATAATAAGAATATATTATGAATTTCCACCACACCATCAATCGTATATTATAATTATAACATTTACAGAGATATAAGAGCTACACGTTATGATGGCGAAATGAAGCGGAACTTTTGCAGCTGTTGCCTCTGATGTGTTTCCGGACTGTTTTTGCAGTTGCACGTCTCACGGCGCATTCATTCCGGTGTCTGTTAGCGTTAGCTTGTTGGTAGCTTCTCCTGCGCTCACTGAAAGGAGCAACTTGGTGGATTTGTGTGATGATTCGCTGAAAATTGGCCCTTTTGTTGCTACAAACATGGCGCTTTCGATGGAGACTCAGCTCCAGAGCATCTTTGAGGATGTTGTGGTAACTTGCATCTTTATTTACTTGTTTTAAAGCTAATATTAGTTAGCATTTCAGATAACTACGTTAGTTTCAGTAACGTTAATGTTCTTTCGGTGAAGCTGCTGTGGTTGTACAAACGAATAATTAATCAATACAACATCGAAAATGTTTGTTTCAAAATATAATTAACGCTATATTATCCTGCTATCTAACAGCGACTGCTTTAAAATATATATACATATCTTTACTTGTTCTGTTTCAATCAATACCGTTGCACTGTTATCTAGAAACAACTGACAGCAAGACACAGATAGAAATGTGGATACTTTTCTGCATTGTGTCTGCAAGTCCTTGAAGTTGACCAACTGGATAGTACTTCATAATATTGTTCTCTTTTTAACGCAAATGCATATTCATAAATACACAGTTTACCTCACAGTGATGCCATCTTACTTGGAAAAGGTTATTTGAGCTCGTTCCTATTTGACATTCATTTAACTTCTCCTGAAGTGTCTTAAATCTCTACCAACTTTTTTGTTTGCCAATTCTGCATCTTTTTTTGTTTACATTCTCACATCTTACATCGTACAAGAGCCAACCGAGATGAAAATGCCATCATTATTATTATTATTAGAAATGAGTGGTATGCTGTTAAATAAATAACAGGAGAAAGGTGAGGGGTTTGAGGTTCCTCACAGAACTTTTCTAAATTTTATTTTCCTCTCCTCTCCTCCCCTCTCATCTCATCTCCTCTCTTCAGAAAACTGAGATAATAGAAGAGGCCTTTGCTGGGTAAGATGACTCCAAACACAGCCCCCCTGCTGTATTGTTATCATGTTGTTACAAGCAGATTTTGTCTAGTTGAAATAGGCATAATATTCATTTGTGATATGCTAGTACTTCTTTTTCATTTCTTAGCATAAATACCAATGAAAAGGTTAGTGTATAAATACATAAAGGCTATAGAAAAAATAAGAGCTGTGTTGTGTTTTTAGGATGTTTATGGACACTCCAGAGGATGAGAGGACGAAACTGATCAGTTGTCTTGGAGCCTTCAGACAATACTGGGGAACGCTACCACAGGTCTCTCTACACACACACACACACACACACACACACACACACACACACACACACACAGTTACGAATGATTAGCTGGATTTAATTACCTCCCTTTCTTTCTTTCTTTCTTCAGGAGTCCCATGAACAGTGTGTGCAGTGGATCGTGCGGTTTATACACAGTCAGCACAGCCCCAAAAGAATCTCCTTCCTCTACGACTGTCTCGCGATGGCTGTGGAGACCAGTCTGTTGCCGCCCAGGTACACACACACTCATACACACTCGCTGTACAAAGGCACACAGACAGATTTATCTTGAGTCATGAAAGATTTTTTTTTTTATCTTAATATCACAGGCAACTCTTGCCAAAAGATATTGGGTGATTAGAACAGAGGAATAATGCTTATAGTTCCATCATTTATAATATTAATGTTCATTTTATGATACATTAAGTATGTAAATGATTCACTCATTATGCCATCTAAGCATCAATCACTAAAATGTGTCTGCAATTAAATGTGTGTTGGCTTTGACATAAAATATGTGTTTACTATACATTTCTCTACTCTTTCTCTGTTGGCACTCGTATCTGTTATCTGCCTGTTAATTGTCCTAATTATGCCTCTAATGAATCTGTGTGTGTGTGTGTGTGTGTGTGTAGGATGGTGTGTGTTGCTCTGATAAGCTCAGACAATTTGGAGTGGGAGAGGACTCAGCTGTGGGCCTTAACTTTCAAACTGATTCGTAAGATCATCGGAGGGGTGGACTACAAGGTCTCTGATTGCAAGAACACTCACACACACACACACACGCACAGCTGAGTCAGTTCCTCAACAAGCTCAGTGATAAAAGTTTGTGAAATAAACATTTCCTCCTGGGGTCTACACATTATTGTTTTTTTTTAATATGCAACAGATATTGCTGTTTGAAGACTGTAGTTAATAGAACAGTGATTTGACTCTTGCCAAGAAATTAAGAAGGATGCATCCAAACATTTGGAAGTTTTCAAGTTGTTACAAATTCATCTAAAAAATGCCGTTATTTATTTATTTCTTAAGACACTCTCTTCATTCTTATTAGGAATCATAAAATATTGTAATATGTAATTTTTTACTCCGTGTGAGAATTCCACCATCAGATATATTTCCATTTAAAGTGTTCTTGTGTGTGTGTTTCAGGGCGTCCGAGACCTGTTGAAAGCTGTACTGGATAAAATTCAGACCATCCCCACCACTATCAGCTCAGCTATAGTACAACAGCTGCTGGCTGGCAGAGAGGTGCCTTTTACATCTTTCTCACTCTTCACACACATTTGTACTATTTGTCTCTTATCAAATTTAATTAGTTTTAATTTCTTTGTTTTTCTTTGATACCTTGTTTCAATAATTTGTGTGTGTGTGTGTGTGTGCTTGTGTGTGTGTGTGTGTGTGTGTACTCCAGGTGGTAGAGTATATCCTGGACAGAAATGCCTGCCTGCTTCCAGCCTACTTTGCTGTCACAGAAATCAGAAAACTGTATCCCGAGGGACAACTGTCACACTGGGTAAGTGTGTGTTTCTTTGTGTGTGTGTGTGTATGTGTGCAGCTGTGTCGGTGTGTATCTAACACTTTTTGTCGCCTTCTACTCTGCCCTTCTCTCATTTTGTAGCTGCTGGGCAGTTTGATATCAGATTTTGTGGACAGCTTCAGACCCACAGCCAGAATCAACTCTATCTGTGGTAAGAGACACATGGACACACACACACACTGAAAGCTTACAAAATACTGACCAAAATATATCAAGTTTTTTCTTGTTTTGGCAATCTGATTGTTTCTTTTTTCACTTTAATGACGTCTGATCATTCCTTGCAGTGTTTAAAATCAGCTGGTTTAAAGGGGGGAGACACGCAGACTTGTGATTTTTAGTAGTTGGGTAAAGTACATAATGCAACTCATGTGCTGTATTTCTTGTGTGAATGTGTGTATGTGTGTGTGTGTGCTCAGGTCGGTGCAGCCTGTTACCAGTCGTGAATAACAGCGGGGCCATCTGTAACTCCTGGAAGTTAGACCCCACTACCCTCCGCTTCCCTCTGAGAGGCATGCTGCCATTCGACAAGGTAATGTACACAAACTCTACACACATTTATTTGCACACACACACACACACACACACACATATATGCAGTAATTATATGTCCGTTTTTTGTGTGTAGGACCTGTTTGAGCCACAGACGGGTTTGCTACGATACGTGTTAGAACAGCCGTACTCAAGAGAGATGGTGTGCAACATGTTAGGACTCAACAAGCAGGTAAGTCTTCTTCTTCTTCTCCTGCTTCTTTGCTTCTTTAACAGGGCCCCCTCCTTCCTCTCACTCCTCCTGTCCCTTTCATACCTACCCCGTTGTTTAAAATTTTTGCCAACTTTTTTTTTTTTTTAAACCTCTTTTCTCCTCTTCTTCACCCTTTTCAGTTCCTCTTTCTCCTCTTCCTCCTGCTCTCAGTTCTTTCTTCATTTTCTTAAAGTTTTCTGTCCTCGTCTTCTTCCCCTCCCTACTTCTTCTTCTTCTTCTTCTTCTTTTTGAAAACCCTCTCCTCCCTTGTTGCCCTGGTAACACAGCTATATAAGACCATATGTAAAGCAAGCCAATGCTCTGAGCTTGACCCATAATGCACAAGTAGTAGTTTGCCCTGTTGGGTTCACACAGTTTCAACTCAGCCCAGCTCACTGAGTGCAGCCATCTGTTGCGAAAAGAAAGCAATAATCAGCACCGGTCGCAGCTCTGATTTCGATTTTCTTCATAACTCCAATAAAAATAAATGTCACAGAATCCAGTTTGCATGTTTGAATCGGCTGAGTTGATGCTAACTGTGCTGAACGGACAGTGAACAACCTAGCTCCTTTTAGTCACCACTTTCTGTTTCTGTCTGTCTCTCTTTTTTTCCCCCCTCTCTGTTTCCTTCTCCTTCTTTCTTTGTTTCTCTCTCTTTCTCCTTCTTCTTCTTCTCTCTCTCTTGTCCTCTGGTTGTGTGTTGTGTTTGTCTGTCTCTCTGACATGCGCTCTCTAGACTCTGAACATTGCCCAGGTATGTCCTCTTCCCGGTCTTCCTGACCTACCAACTAACCAGCCCACTGGACGCTTAGCTTTTTTAGGCACGCAGATGATGCCATCACTGTCCTAGAAATGGGGAAACTGGAAGAAAAGGAGAAAAAAAAAAGGAAAACTTGAAATGGAGTAAAAGGAAAATGCCACAGAGCTTGAGATGGTCACAGCAGGGCTTTATAGAGATACACGGAGTAGAGACAGATATGTCCAAATAAAGGGGATGAATGGCGGGCAGGTACACAGGCAGGCAGCTGTAGGCGGATCAATGGGCAGACAGGCTGTTTACTGTAGTTGATAGAGTCATTTATCTTGGATGATATTTTTCAGATACGCTTTTAGCAACATTTGTACTTTGCTTGGTGTCCCAATGTGGGTGCAATCCTCTCCTCAGTTTGCTTCTCATGCTACAGTAATGAAATATATTAATCCAAGCCAATATTATCTGCCACTATCTGTAAGTTCAAGGGAATAACTTGTGTAACTTGTCAAGTTTTCAGGTCCGATTTTAACTCGGAAATTTATACTCAGTTTGTTTTTGCAACATTGGTTTTGCTCATTTAATCCCGTTAGCTATTTTCTCATTTGTATATATTTGCCTTGCTGTATCCCTAATGCCCAACATTTTTCATCTAAGACAAATTCTAACTTATTTTATCATGTAAATGTCAGCTAAGCTCATAAACACCGAGACATTTCTTCATTCATTAGATTCTCTGGATTGCATTTTTTTGTTGTGAGAAAACAGCATATTTAGTTCCAGCTAAGTAACTGACATGAAGTATCTCTACCTTTGAACCCTGCTGTTGACATTTCAAGTCCTGCTGCACTGCATGTATGGATGTAGTCTGGTCTGTGCCTGTTGTTAGCGAGGTCCTCTTGTGTCTGACTTTATTCTGCTGCTTTCTGTTGTGCTGACCTGGGCAAAACGACTCTTTTATTTATAGTAAAAGAGAAAAGTGCAGCAGTATTCTTTACTATTAATCAGCTGCTTTGCAATTCAAGTAACTACTAGATAAGTGTCAGAGAACTTGTCAGGCTGCCATAAACAACAACATTTAAGTACAGTGTAATAGCAAGAAATAGTGTTGCAATGATTAGTCGATCAGCACTGAATTGATCAACTATTTTGACAGTTATAATTTTGAGTCTTTTTTTTCCCCTTTTTTTTCTATTTTTTTAAGAAAAAATGTCCAAGTTATCAGATTCAACCTTCTCAAATTTGAATATTTTCTGGTTCCTTTAGTCTTCCACTGAGAAACAGTGACAGACATTTTTTGTAAATTTCTTACATTTAATAGACCAAACTATTCATTAAGAAAATAATCAACAGATTAATCGATAATGAAAACAATCGCTGCTTGCAGCCTTAGCAGGAAGATCATGCACTGCTTAGAAAAAAGAAGTTGTATAATTGTGAAAAAAGTCTAGATGTAAATTTATCAGAGGGTTTTTAGGCATAAAATAGGCTGGTCAGTTTTTTTTAATCTCATATCAAATATATCAGACTTTCTCTCACTATCAGGTCTTCTACTTTCAATCTAAATTAAACTCCTTATGCTTTGAAGCTGCAGTACATTAGTGACCCTGATTTCTATGCAACTGGTGCCATCCAGTCAATTAAACTGCATTTGCATAGTTTATTATTTGCAACGTTCATGCTTTGCTAACATCACTTTGCGTTCGCTCATAAATGCATCTACTCTCCAAAGAGTACCTCTTACCTCTCTCTCTCCAGGTTAGAGATACATTAGTTGTTTGAATATCAGGATATGAATTTAAATGATGTGCACAGGCAGCTTCAAAAGAAGAAGACATGACAAAGTGTGGTCCAAAAAGCCAAATGATTCTCAGCCTCTTATTCTTGCTTCTCATTTTTTTTGGTAAGCGTATGATCAGAGTTTTGCCCGGGTCGGCTTTTGAGTGATTCTGATTGGCTGGCTGATTGGATGAGTGAACTTTGACTTGTGTTGCGTGATGTTTTTTTTTTGTTTGTTTTGTTTTTATTGATGATGCGCAATTAACAAAGGCCAACATGTGTTTGAGGCTTTTTGTTGGTTTGTTTCAGTTTGTTATTCAGTTTTACTTCTTTGATGAAATTTTGCTGAGCTTTAGAGCTTAATGAAGTACGATCTGAACCCACTGTGACTGAAAACATAAGAGAGAATTTTTTTTTAATCTTTTTTTTTTTTTTTTTTTTTAATGAGCTTCTTATGCTGACGGTTAAATAATCAAAATGAATAAGGCGTATATTGAAAGCGATCCCCCGAAGGAACTGAATAAATTGAAATGTTGAGATGACATGATTGCTACTGAAATGTGCTTAATTTCCAGTTTAATTACCATCAGTTTTTCCTCAAAAAGTCAAAATTATGCAGCGATCATGGTAGACAAACAGTCATGTTGCTCTGAGCTCCTGGAATAATTGTGTTTATATAATTTAGCTCAAAGAAAATGATGATAAAATCTTAGTAGAAAGTAGCTCAAGCAACGATAGTCTTTAGCAAACAGTACGACTCTTTTGGTTGAGCTTTCGGTTATTTTTAACAGTTTAGATTTGAAATTAAACTCGACGTTAAATTCAAGAAATGAACTGTCAGTTACAGGTAGATGACATGCTCAGTTGCAGTTGGTTTGGTTGTCAGTCGTCAGGTTTGTTGGTGTGTGTGAGTTTGGATTATAAACCAGCCGCAGACGTGCTATTACACTTTTTAATACACCAGTTTGTGAACTCTGTAAGCAGCGGGGCCATTTCTTTGTAGACAGAAGATGTGCTTGTGCTTTCTCTTTTTCCTCTTTCTTTTTCTCCGTCTTTCTCTCGCCCTCACTCTCTCTCTCTCTCTCTCTCTGTGCGAGCATGTGTGTGAGTGTGTGTATGTATGTGTGTGTGTGTGAGTGTGTGTTCGGGCGCAGGAGAAGAGAAGTTGTACCGAAGGCCAGTCAACCTCACAACTCCTCTCCTTCCTCCCAATCACACCACTTCCCCCCTCCCCCCCTCCTCACCTTGGAACCTGTTAGCGTGCATGTCCTAATTGTGTTGCTCTGTTTGGTTCGGTTTGGTGTTCAGTGCTGTTGCCGTGCTGTTCTGCACCATGTTGTACTGCTCTGCTCTGCTCTGTGCTGTGCTGTGCTGTTTGAATCCTTGCTGTGCTGTGCTGTGTCCCCCCTCCCCCACCGGTCTGTGAAAAGGGCTCAGTGAAGTCCTACAGTGGTAGCCAATGCAGAGATCCTCGCTCCTTCCGCTCTGTCACTCACTGGTAAAATGAAGTTTCCCACCCTGGGTAATTACAAAATATTTTTAGGTTTTAATCGAACAATTTTCATTTTAAACAAATGGAAAAACGAGAATCTAATCGCGTGAAATCATAACTATGGTGATATATCTGCAAACAGGTGTCACGAGATGCAATGAAACTTTGTAATGAAACTCAAAAATGTTTCAATCCATGAACATTAAACCATTATATGGCCTAAAGTTAGGATTCACACTTTTAATTAGGCAGAAACTGCAGTAAACCGACTGGGGCTTTACGATCCCATTAACCAGCCTCCTTGTCTCCCTCCTCTTTTCATTCTCCCTGTCACCCATTTTTTTCCTCCTTCCTCTTCTCTCTCTTTTTTTCCATCACAAGCCCCTTTTTACATACGACACTCACAACCTTACAGAGTTCAGATACACTAGTGAGGTTGTAGAGTTTGTAATTCCTCTGTTTTTTTTTTTTTGTTTGTTTGTTTTGTTCCTGCATGACACGATCATTTGCATATAAACAGCTTGCACATGACTCCTGCTATGCTCGGTGTTATTTCTGCAATCTTTTGCGTGGTAACGCAGTTGAAAGCGCAGCACTATTTGAGTAATTTTGACGTATAAATTTACAATTTTTACGTTATCTTTTCACAATGTCCGTGTCATGTGCTTAATGCTCTTTGGTGTCTCAACGACCCACAAATACATGAACTCTTTTTCTTTTTAAATCCACCGTTGTTTCTGTAAGAAAGCTGTGACATTTTTTTATGCCTCCCCAAGACATTTTTATCACTTTTATTCTCACTGGCACTGTGTTTAAAAAATGTATGAAACTCTTAGAAAGTCCTGAATTGGCAAATCGTCTAAGCTTTTTACAAACATGATAAATTACCGGAACATTAAGGGCTAAAGATCAATGTGGGAACGGACCAACAGTTAGTTGCATCCAGTTGACAGAGGCAGGAAGGAGATGTCCTGCAAGAAAAAGGGAAAAGGTTTTTTTTTAAGTTAATTTCAAACAATTGTTGGAGCATCTATTAACAAAACTTTGCATGTGAAGTAATTAAATGATGATCCCTCTCTTATTCTCTCCCTCCCTCTGTCTTTCTCTCATCTCCCCTCCTTTCCCTCCGTCTTCCCTACTTTTCTCTTCTGTCTCAACCTGTCTCTTTCTGTCCCTGGATGCCCCCCCCCTCCCCCCTTTTTTCCCTATTCCTCTCTCTCCTGCCCACTATTTTCTTTATCCTTTAACACTTCCCTCCTACCCTGCCAGCATAAGCAGCGCTGCCCCGTGCTGGAGGAGCAGCTGGTGGACCTGGTGGTGTACGCCATGGAGCGCTCGGAGACCGAGGAACACTTTGACGCAGACATTGGAGGAACTAGCCAGTTGCTGTGGCAGCACCTCTCCTCCCAGCTCATCTTCTTTGTGTTGTTTCAATTTGCCAGCTTCCCACACATGGTGCTGTCATTGCATCAGAAGGTAAGAGGAGAAAGTGATAAAAAGGTGTAAGGGAGAGCTGACAGTCCCGCTAATGGATCGGAGTGCAGTGATGCAGATCAAAAACACAAGAAAATATATACCTAACACACCATTTGAAGAGGTCGTCTTACGATATCTTTGTTCCTGCTAAAACATAAATTAAACGGATGTATAAAAAAAATGAAACAAACCACACGCAAACCGAGCAGCTAGACCGATAAATCAGATGATATCAGCTTATTGTAGCTGTATCGCTTTATATGTCAGTTGATAAGTAAGTAGAAACTACATGTGAGGTCATTTAGAAACAGTGCACCCATTATTTAGTTTGTTCACCAGAGAGCAGCAATAGTAACATTAAGGAGGAAGCTAGTACTAAAAAGACTGTAACTTTGGATGGTAACCATTTGATTTGACTGAGTTGGACTTCTGAAGTCTTATATTACCTTTTGCTGAACTTTGGAATATATTTTTACATAGATTGAGTAAAGACTGTAGATTTTGTCCCTATCACTTATTGTACAGGCTTTAAAGAAGAGACCAGTATGAACAAAAAGAGGCATGTGAGTTTTCTATTATGACAGACTTGACGTGTGTGTACCTACCTTTTTATTGTCAACTATCAGCAACAGGAAACGTTTTGTTTGCATTACCATTAACTTAATACAGCTTGCATTCGAGGAGCGTGAACAGTACACAGTGAGGCTGATAATGAGATAAGATTACTAACCGGATTACAAACATGCATCGTTTCCTGCGAATCCCTCATGCGTATGTAGGGAATTTGATTCCAGCACGGGAATGAAATAAAAATTGCTATATAGAGAGAAAATCTGATGTGTGATTTAATCGAGTTTGTCTATCTCTCTCCGTCTCTCTCTAGCTTGCAGGTAGAGGTCTTATTAAAGGGAGAGACCACCTGATGTGGGTCTTGCTGCAGTTCATATCAGGAAGCATTCAGAAGAACGCCTTAGCCGACTTCCTGCCTGTCATGAAGCTCTTTGACCTGCTCTACCCAGAAAAAGAGGTACATGACTGTATTCAAAATGTTTATTATTGTTATTATTTTTTATCAATGGCAGTAGTATCAACATAGTTTCATTTCATTTCTTGAAATGTTGCCTACATTAATTGAAATTGTTGCAGTACTAGTAGTGTTGTTATTGGGCTGGTGGTGGCCAGTTCTGTACGTAACACCATCAGGTTTATCTGCATTTTCTCTTCCACTTCAGTGCATTCCAGTTCCTGACATTAACAAGCCCCAGTCCACTCATTCCTTCGCCATGACGTGCATCTGGATCCACCTGAACCGCAAAGCTCAGAACGACAACTCCAAACTACAAATACCCATACCGCACTCTCTGAAACTACACCACGAGTACGTGTCTTTCAAACATTGTGTTCTGAAATATGTATTTACTTCAATAAATTCAACAAACCTCTACACTTCCACAACTGTATTGTTCCACATGTACATACTGTAACTGGTTAGTAGTTACCCAAGTTAACCATACAACTTCTTTGCCTCTCTTAGGTTTCTGCAGCAGTCGTTGCGTAATAAGACCCTGGGTATGTCCGACTATAAGATCGCCCTGCTGTGTAACGCCTACAGCACCAACTCTGAGTGCTTCACACTGCCGATGGGCGTCCTGGTAGAGACCATCTACGGAAACGGAAATATGAGGATCAACCTGCCCGGCACCAACTGTATGGCATCAGGATCTGTCACCCCGCTGCCTATGAACCTGCTGGATTCACTCACTGTACATGCAAAGATGAGGTGGGAGGATCAGATGGATAAATGGAAGATAAAAACCAGATGCTTTTGAATGTTTATAAGGTACACGCGTCATTTCTTAAATAAACTCTCTTTGTCTTCTTTTGCCTCTTTCTGTCTGTCCAGTTTGATCCACAGCATCGCCACACGGGTCATAAAGTTGGCCCACGCTAAATCCAGCATCGCCCTGGCCCCTGCGCTGGTAGAAACATACAGCAGACTGTTGGTCTACATGGAGATCGAGTCCTTGGGCATCAAAGGATTCATCAGTGAGTTACAGAAACATTTTATTTCACTGAATATATCTCCTGTGTTGAAAAATAGTCAACTTTAGAAACAAAAGGGACAAGGTGTGTTTTTTTGTTTTTTAAATTCCTTATTTCAGAATCAGATCATTATGTTCCTCAGAGGATTATCAAGCAGGTTGAGGAGGAAGAAAGCAGGAGAAAGATTTGATAAACTACAGTTGCGTCTCTTTAACCAGTGTAAATCTGTAAACCTAACAGACATACTTATAAGATAAAATAGACGGAATTAAATACAGACATATTTAACGAGGCATCAAAGCTTCAGCAACAAAATAGTTAAACTAGTTAGTTAGTGTTAGTTTGCCTTGATGCTTTCACATTTGTTCCCACAGTACAATGGACACAGATTAATGTGCATATTTTATACATATTAATTAACTCAGAGGTCATTATTTCAGTGACATTTAAGGAAGCAGCAAGTTAATCACAGCTATGCTATTAAGTTTTTAATTATTAACATTCTTATTCATTAAGCAAGAACATTATTTAAAAAAAAAGTCTGTTTTCTCTAAGAATATTAAGTCTTTCAGCAGGTCCCAGCCCAATTTGTATTCAGTCGTCACTACTCGTCCTCTGGGTTGCAATTTGATCCAACTGGCTCAGAACATTTGTGTTTAATATTAATTTGTCTCAGATATAATTTGTCATAATTTGCTAGCAGACACATGCTGATTAATGTTTACGCTTCCTATCTGTTTAGGCCAGTTGTTGCCCAACGTGTTTAAGTCTCACGCTTGGGGAATCCTTCACACGTTACTGGAGATGTTCAGCTACAGGATGCATCACATCCAGCCGCATTACAGAGTCCAACTACTGAGTCATCTACACAGTCTGGCTGCTGTGCCCCAGACCAACCAGAACCAGCTGCATCTATGGTAATGTAGACACTTGCACCCTCACATATGTCCAAACACTCATCAGTTTAAACCCAGATGAGTGATGTGATGTTTTGTCTGATCAACAGTCCAAAATCCAAAGACATTCCTGTCATGTAAGACACAGAAAAGTATCCAATCCTCATATTTAAGAAGCTGCAAACAGCAAATGTTGATGATAAATTTTTGCATTCATTTGTGAAAATAGTTGCCTAAATAGCTGGCATCCAGAGGTTTTAGAGAAGAGGCTGATGTATGCGTATAGATGACATGACCATAGTCAAGGACTGACAAAATTGCCTCCATCCCTCTATGCCTACAGAAAAGTCAATTTCATCCTCAGTTTATCAACTAAAACCGAAATATGAGCTTTAAAGGTGAGCTTGTCATCTAACCAGATGCCCAAGTACTTAAATCTGTGGACTCACTCAATACAAATTCCATCAAAAGCGACATTTGTAACATTTGGAAGGTCTGACGTTTTCCTTTTTAGAAAACATGTATGTCCAAATGTACTTTTCTGTCAACTGATCAATTAATAATTGCAGCTTTAATCCACACTAGTATTGAAAAATGTCAAATGATGCCCAGTCCTAACATGAAATAATAAAAATGATGATAATGTTGATTCATACGGACTGCTCTTGATTACATATTTGAGTTTTTTTACAGGTGGTTCCTGCATTAACACATTTAACAGTATAATGTGATACAATACAAAAACACTACAGACGCAGAAATGAATCAACTCTTCACTAACATATTATAAACTTACTCGTCTCTGTGTCCTCTTCTTCAGTGTCGAGAGCACAGCTTTACGGTTGATCACAGCGTTGGGTAGTTCGGAGGTGCAGCCTCAGTTCACCCGCTTCCTCAACGACCCGAAAACGGTTCTGTCAGCCGAGTCTGAAGAGCTGAACCGAGCCCTGATCCTCACCCTGGCCAGAGCCACACACGTCACTGGTAAATGGATTCACTTCTTTAGTTTCCTCTTCTCTGAAGGTCCTAGCTGCTTCTAAAGGTCTTTTTCTTTCATGCTTCATCTGGTGTCTTCCTTATTTCTCACGTTTCTGTTCTGGTTTCCCATATTCTCTTAAATATATTTTTTAAGTTGCTATGGTCACCTGTTTTGTCTCTGTGTGCAGATTTTTTCACAGGGTCTGACTCCATCCACGGTACTTGGTGTAAAGACATTCTCCAGACCATCATGGCCTTCACACCTCATAACTGGGCTTCACACACTCTGTCCTGCTTCCCTGCTCCACTACAGGTGCACAAAGGGTCACTTTTGCATGGAAGAAAATGGAAAAATAAAAAACTATTTTATTCTTGCTCAATCCACATTCTTCCCACGTCTTTCCCTTTTTCCCTCAGGCCTTCTTCAAACAGAACAACGTTCCTCAGGAGTCCCGTTTCAACCTGAAGAAGAACGTGGAAGAAGAGTACAGGAAGTGGAAGTCCATGGCCAACGAGAACGACATCATCACCCACTTCTCCATGCAGGGCTCACCCCCTCTCTTCCTCTGTCTGCTGTGGAAGATGCTGCTAGAGACGGACCACATTAACCAGATAGGCTTCAGGTTTGGTGCCACCATTTAACTTTTATCTAACTTAGAACCAACTGCTGCTAATTGATGAGCTCACCATAAACTGATTTTTGCTTTCCTTCAGGGTCTTGGAGCGTATCGGGGCTCGCGCGCTGGTGGCTCACGTGCGTACATTTGCCGACTTCCTCGTCTATGAGTTTTCAACTTCTGCCGGCGGACAGCAGCTCAACAAGTGCATCGAAATACTGAACGACATGGTCTGGAAATACAACATCGTCACCCTGGACAGACTCATTCTGTGTCTGGTGAGGACAGATACACACACAGAGAAATATACAGTTATCTAGCGTATAACTTCTCCTGTAAATGTGACTATGTGGCATGCTGTTCCTCTCTCCTCCACCAGGCCATGCGTAGTCATGAGGGCAATGAGGCACAGGTTTGTTACTTCATAATCCAGCTGCTGCTGCTGAAGCCCAACGACTTCAGGAACCGAGTCAACGACTTTGTCAAGGAGAACGCTCCTGAGCACTGGCTGCAGAGTGACTGGCACAACAAGCACATGAGCTACCACAAGGTACACATTCTTGTCTTCAGAAGTTAAAAAAGTTAAAGGCTATTTTATCTGTGTTTAGATATTTATAGCTGGTAAAAGAAGTGTCTAAAAAAAGTATTTATTTGTCTTGCCCCTACCAGAAATACCCAGAGAAGCTGTACTTTGAGGGTCTTGCAGATCAAGTCAACCCTCCCATGCAGCTCCAGCATCAATACCTGCCCATTTACTTTGGCAACGTGTGTCTGCGCTTCCTGCCTGTCTTTGACATCGTCATCCACCGCTTCCTGGAGCTCCTTCCCGTCTCCAAGTCGCTGGAAACGCTGCTGGATCATCTGGGAGGGCTGTACAAGTTCCATGGTGAGTAACGTCTGAAAACGTAATGAATACAGACAGGAATACTGCACGTTTGTAAAGAGGGGAGTAAGGGCCATCTCCAGGGATGTGAATGCAGCTTATAAGCCATCGTTTCGTATTTACTGTTGTGTTTGTGTGCAGACCGTCCAGTGACCTACCTCTACAACACCCTTCATTACTACGAGCGACACCTGAGAGAAAGAACCAACCTGAAGAGAAAACTGGTGCATGCCATCATGTCTTCATTGAAGGTAGGTAGAGCGAGATGAAGGAAGAAAGGAAAAAACACTCATGAATATACATCATGTAACAACTTGCACGATCAATTATTATCAACAGGACAACCGAACCCCAGGTTGGTGCCTTAGTGAAACGTATCTGAAGTTTGGCATGAACCCCAGAGAGGACAACGTGTGGATCCCTGATGACACCTACTACTGCAAGCTGATTGGACGTCTGGTGGACAATATCCTTTATTTATCTTTCCCTCTTAGTAGATGGATCCATCACTGTTCTCTAACTGACCCCCCTGGTGGCAAATAAAGAATCATGGGCCTTTGGGGTATTAAAACAATTTATTGCTGACACTGCTAGTCTCCCTCAGTGCTTCTTAACTTTAAAGGCCGATGCTAATTACTTTAACTTGTGCAGTAAAGTTAGTCCCAGTTCATTTACTGCAGCCAGTGCAGCTCTCACAACAGAGAAGATGGAATCTGTTCTAGTGGTTCATGGACTGACAAACATACAGAATATAAGCATCTAATTAAAATGCGAATACGAGCCCTCATTTTCCCTCACAGTGACTTTCACCCTCCTTAACTCTCTCTCACCCATGGCGGGAAAGTCTCCCGGTCCGTTCCCCAACTGTGACTGGAGGTTCAACGAGTTCCCCAACCCCGCAGCGCACGCCCTGCATGTCACCTGCGTGGAGCTGATGGCTTTGGCCGTGCCAGGAAAAGATGTCGGCAACGCTCTGCTCAACGTTGTGCTAAAGAGGTAGAATAGAAAAACCATCTTTAAAGAGTAGAAAGCTCTGATTGTTTTGAGAAGAATGTCGGTGAAACTATGCTTTTACAATGATACAGTTTATTTTGAGCATTTTGCTTGTGTGTGATGTGTGTGGGTTGCAGTCCATTAAAGTATGAATCACTGTTCTCCCTTTACCTTTTAGTCAACCTCTTGTTCCCAGAGAGAATATCACAGCCTGGATGAACGCCATTGGACTTGTCATCACTGCATTGCCTGTAAGAGAAATGCCACACACTCACGAAAGATCATCCCAGTCCTTCATTTTATGATGAATTCACATCTTTGACCGTTTGAGTTTACTCACTGTTGCCACCTCCGCTCTCCTCTTCTAGGAACCCTACTGGATCGTTCTCCACGACCGCATCGTGTCTGTGATTGGCTCTCCGGCGCTGACGTCAGAGACGGAGTGGGCCGGCTATCCGTTCGCCTTACTGGACTTCACAGCCTGCCACCAGAGCTACAGCGAAATGAACTGCAGTTATGTGCTAGCGTTAGCGCACGCCGTCTGGCATCACTCATCCATCGGACAGCTGTCTCTGATTCCCAAGTGAGGAAGCCTTTCTCATTCTGTCTTCTTACTCTCGTCTCTCTATCCTCATGTTTTTTTTTATGTGACTAGTCCACCCAGATTTGTTTATGAAACTGTGTTTGTGTGTGTAGATTTCTGTCAGAGACACTGAAGCCCATCGTCCAGACAGAGTTCCAGTTACTCTACGTGTATCACCTGGTCGGGCCGTTCCTGCAGCGCTTCCAGCAGGAGAGGACACGATGCATGTTGGAGGTAAACAGACAAGTTTGATCTTAGATCATTATGCAATTTCAATAATTTAAAAAAAATGTAATTTTGTCTGGTTATTTTACATATATTGTATTCCCATTTGTGTGTATTTCAGATTGGTGTGGCCTTCTACGAGATGCTCCAGGCGGTGGATCAACACTGCCAACACCTTAGCTACATGGACCCAATCTGTGACTTCCTCTACCACATCAAATACATGTACACTGGAGATAGTGTGAAGGAGCAGGTGAGCCTTTCTGTGTGTGTGTGTCTGTGTGCATGCATGTGTGTCTGTGTGTTTTAAAAAATATAAAATTAATCATCAATTTGAAAGCAAATAACCCGTTTTATTACTTTGATAGGTTGTCATTATAGCTCTCTGTTTCTCAAGAACAGTAGACAGTCATAAAGGTAATAAAAGAGCACAAAATTAAAAAAAAACTGATTTTAAAAATACTAAAACATGAGATCTCCGTCACCCAAACATCACGTAAGGTTACATCTGTGAACTTGCTGCTTTTCAGGAGCTAGTTTTTGTTTCCATTTTCCATATTTAGTTTGAATCTGTCACCGTCTATGCAGCAAGACAACTCACCACCGGTGTCCAGACCTGACAGCAGAGTTAATTAGAGGAGATGAAACTAGCTGCACTTTGTGCTCAAGGCCAAGACGAGTGTGCTTTAAAAGGAATGTCTTTATGATGATGAGGGATGATTTTATGGGCGAAGCTGCTATTGGCCTCAGAGAACGAGGCCCTGCCCAAGTTATATGTGTTGTTCTTTTTTGAGTGCTGTGATTCACATCAAGTGATTATGTAACATAAATGAATATGATATGTGCTGAACTGGTAATTACACTGTAACTTGATTAGATTGTGTGAGTCAGGAAATCAGTTTAAACCCAAACAACCTCAAACAGAATCATTTTGTTGTTTTTCCTAAACTGTTCCAGTACACTCTCTCTCTCTAACTTAACCCTCACATGATTATTGATATTTTATTCTCCCCTATCTTACCAATCCATCCATCAGGTGGAGAAAATCATCATGACTTTGCGTCCGGCCATGAAGCTACGTCTGCGCTTCATCACGCACACCAGCAAGATAGAAACTTCATCATCGGCCGCTGCCGCCGCCGCTGCAGCTGCTGCCGCTGCCGCCTCCTCCTCCGCCCCCACGGCCTCCTCCTCCACCCCTCAGCCCTCCTCCTCCTCCTCCTCTTCACTCTCGTCCTCCGCCGCCGCTGCCTCACCCTCCTCCACTCAGCACTCACAAACATCTATGTAGGTGGTAAACACAAACAAACGGAGGTGCAAACATGACAGTGGACAGTTCACACACACACAAAACCACAGACGTACTTTATGAAACATTTTTGTGATTAGTTGTTTTCTTGACTTGGATTTTGCTCGAAATATAAATGTTGATTGTACTTTCACACAAACTAGAAGCCTGGAGGGCAGATTGTGTTCCCTGAGCATGAGTCTTGTTCATAAGTGCATATAAACATCCTTTTTTCCAGAATCTCAACTCGCAAAATAACAAATCCAGGCTGAAGAATATTAAAATGAATTACTTTGACCTGACATAGAGGAACTGATATATGAAGCGTCTCCAGGAAAAAGTCTAGTGAATTATCCGGACTGGTATCTCTATCAAACTGCACAATTTTATACAGCTCTGTCAGCAGTCAGGTGTCTTAAGGACAGTCTCATAATGTAGCTTATTTCTGTTGTTATCGTGACATTTTTATTTTTCTGTTTGTTGTCAGTTTTTTATATTGTATATTATTATTACTTCATTAAAAAAAAAGATTTTGGTACCCTGGGTTCGGCTTTTTTTATTGATGGTTCTTTCTACTACATGTTTGTGTGTGTGTGTGTGTGTATGTGTGTGGTTAAAGCCTTTTAAGCACAAGTAAGCAACAGGAAATTACAGAAAATAAGGCCCAGGATCATGTTTGAAATTTAATAATTTTGTGTGGTTTCACAGTTTGTCCCATAATCTTTTTGTCTTCATTGTTTCCAAATGAAGGTTGTCTTTTTTTTTTTTTTTTTTTGCCCTGATCACCACAACGGCTCTGCCTGGCCAGTCAGCCCTCAGCTGTCACACTCTGGCGAAATTACTTTTCAGTTGAGTCAGCATGACCCAGACAAACTCATTTTATGATCTACTTTGGCATAAAACAATCTTACATTGTAGCCTGAAACCAGTAGGGGGAGTCCAACATTTATGGTTGTCTTCAAGCCAGTCTCTTCCTCACAGATGTACCTTTTTGTTATTGAGGCATAGAGAGAAAGAGACGCAGCAGACATCATATTAGCCCTATCAGATTGTTACCCTGTTTCGGCCATGAGGATATCTCAAATACATCTGAACAGATATCCACTCAATTTGGTAGAAAGCCCAGCTTGGAGCCAAGAATACTTTTGAATTTGGCAGTTGAATCTGAGATTTCTGCCATTTGACAATTGGCAATGAAACTAATGGTGAGAAAAGGACTTTACTCCAAATCCAAGTGGTATATTTGTTGGGTCAGTGAATCAAATAATGAAAGTGGTGCCTTTGGGTCTTATAGCGAGCTGGAGAATTGAAGCATTGATGATGGTTTGGTGTAATAGTGCCTCACAGTCAGTATCCAGAATTGCCTAGAAAGTTGTTTTCACATTCGTCTGCTGAAAGTGGAAAGTTTTTCAGTGCTCACCTTAGATCTGATTTAAGAGTTGTGTAGCCATGAGCAAGATTTGTGACATTATAACAATTTGGTCCATGTCCAGTATGTAACTTACCCAAGAGTGATGTGGAAACTTGAAGCTGCCAGTGCACAAACAGTGAGAATGAACTTTACAGTGAAGTAGGAGACGACTTTTGTCCAGCAGTTAAACTTTTGAAATGAGAAATAATTACATGTTCATAGATTCTGGATTTTTCAGTGAGGGAGGGGAAGTTACCAGCGGATATAGATTGAACATCATATCCCTTGCATGTCAATGCCTTGCTATTACACAATAAACAGCGCGCTGTCACGGCCAAATGGAGCAACAGTGATGTCACAGTGTACTGACCCCCCACATCCCCTCCCTAGAGTACACTTCTACCTCACTGCAGCAAGGTGAGAAGTTCAACCACTGGAGGTCGATAAAAATATGATTTGTGGCCGATGTTGAGTTGCTCTGTAAGTTCTTTCAACAATCATAAATCATGTTTATGATGTTTTCTCACGTGGAAAGATTAGATTTGTTTCACAGCATCTCAGAGCCAGGATGACTAATTTCCCTGTTTAGTTCAAGCAAATTTCTTCCCACCTCCTTTCCTTATCACACCTCACCTTGGAAAAATCCTTAGTGAGGCTGAAGTCTAACTTTGCTGAACGCTGTTCTCATTCCCCTCAACATTTGAATCCTGATGAAATGCTTTGCTTACATAGAGGAAGAAAACAATAAGGTTATGACCAGTAATCAATCAGTCTTACTTTACCCACTCACAATTACATTACATCTTCACCAGGTCAGCTGTAAATGAATTACATGAACATTATGCAAGCTGTTAACTAATTACATTAGAGACCTGAGCATCTCCTGTGATTTCCATCGTGACAACGGTGAAAATTCAGCTCTTAGTTGTCCTTGCTTGTCTCTTAAGAGGAGAGCATGTTGAGAAATATTGATTTTAGTTTTCCAGACATGACACATCATTATTCCTCTTCATTAAAGTTTAATTTATACCAGGTCATCCGTGACTTAATCACACATAATGTCACGTAGGCCTACTTAGGTCGTTTAATTGTTCTTTATGTGTGTATGCGTTTGTGTATGTATGAGTCATCTTATGACCTCGCAAAGCCTTTGAGATGTAGGTCAGTGTATGTGCTGTCGGGCCTGTGACTTACCCATTAAACTCTGTGGCCCTAAATTAAATGTGGCAACATGTACAGGGAGTTTCATATCGCAGCCTGGTTGAGTAAAGCTGTCGTTACATATGTGTGTTGCTGTTTCAGCTCTGCCGGCGTTGCGTGGGAAGCCTCGGTTTAAATTTAGCATGCCGGTATATAGGTTTATGAGCTGTACATGGACCAGTACGCAGCGTCAGTGTGTCATCTTGGATCGACTGCAGACTCACAAATCACTTCTGCTCCACTCCTACAACTTCAACCTCCTCATTTGAGTTGTGGTTCAAATTTAAGATATCAGATATGCTATTAATTGTACTGTTAGTCTCTCTTTTCCACTTTCCACTTTGTCAGGAGCATATATATTACATAAAAGTCCACACCCATCGTCCCAGCTAACCATCATAAAAATTTAAAAGCATCAGCTCCAACTGCTTCAGTGGAACTGCTCAGTGACTAGCAGGTCAGACTGCGGTTGTACTGAGCAGTTACCAGATGATAATATGTGTATCTGTGTAAGTGTAGTCTCAGTTCTCAGTGAAACTCCCCTGAATAAATCAAGTTTTTTTATTCTTTGTACATTAGATATAGTCTAATAAGGACAAATACAGTAATTTGTCAAATCACATCAAGCCAAACATGCAGGATTGAAAGGTGTGCAATCAGGATAACATCATACTTGGCATTTATGTATTTTTTAGTTGCACTAGCAGCACGGCAGTGGCGGTGTCACTCCACTACTTTGGTCCAGACTGGATGGATTGTCATGAAATTTTATGCAGATGTCAGCTGTCTCCAGACAATTAATCCTAATGTGTTTTTCCTCCAGCACCATCATGAGGTTGACATTTGTGATTCAGACTGAAATATCTTGAATATATTGTGTTGATCAGCTGTGAAATTTGTCAAAGATATTCATCCCCATCAGTTTCAGCTGTACTTTGTGTTTAGCGCTAGTTAAAGGTTAGCAGTCTTGCAGGCTAATCTAAGATGGTGAACCGGGTAATTTTATAAACTTTGCACCAAGTCTGGTGGTCTAGGAACCAAAATCTGGTTCCCAGCTATGTTTAATATTCATGGTGGTCTCGTCATAATAGGTTGCATAGAGGTACAGTTTTAAAAGTGGCAGTTCAAAAGCCTCAGTTACACTTAGTGGTGAAACATCTATTTGTAAACAGAGATTGCTTCTTTGCCCTTTTTAATTTCTCTCTCTCTCTCTCTCTCTTTATCTTTCTCTTTCTCTCTCTCTCTCTCTCACACACACACACACACACACACACACACACACATACACACTCAATAAGCCACGCCGCCTTGTAAACTTAGTGCCGTAGTCACAAACAATATGCACGCTCAAGTCTTTCCTCCGTCCTTCCTTCGCATTCAGTTACTGCTTAATGGGAAGCTCTGAGCTAAACACACATCCACAAACACAGACACAGAGCACTCCATTTCATCATCTGTGGTTGCCATGGTGACCGGGTGCATTTGGGGGGAAGTGAGTGTGTCCCTGGTGTTTGCCTGCTTCTCTGACTTGTGGTGTGTGTGTGCGTGTGTGTGTGAAATGATCTTCTAACCCTATCGTTGTGAATCTTGTCTGACAATCTTATTTCTTTGGCAAGGGGCAGAGAGGAGTCATGGAGGGAAAAACAGGGGTGAGAAGGGAAGAGGAGCAGAGAAGAGTGGTGGAGGGAAGAACAGAGGTGAGAAGGGAAGGGAAGAGGAGCAGAGAGGATTGACAGAAGTGAAAGAAGATGTTGGGTGTTCCATGTTGGAAATGCACTTAAATCTGAGAAGAGATCAGGTTGAGATGCAGGGATTCATCTTCAAATAAAGAATGTTTATTTGGAGAATGCCGGATGGAGTCTAATGATGCCAGAGAGGAAGCAATTACTGACATAATTAACATTAACAACGCAGTATCTCACTGTGGAGGACAGAACCAGGACAAAGAGAATATCAGGTTGTTCAACAAGTTTCACTCAACTCACATGAAATATGTAACGGTGGATTGTGGTTGTTCTGATTGTGTGTGAAAGGGTTTAATTATCCTGAATTATTACAATTTTTAAAATGAAACTGATTGATTAATCAAGCTACATGAAATTAAATGATTAAGTAAAAATGAAATGAAATGCATTAATTAAATAATTAAATAACTTTGAATTAAATGATTACATCTAATCAAATTAAATCATTTAAGAAATGTTAATGAGTTGACATGTAATTACTATATAAAGTAAACAGTTATATTTAAAAATAATTATTTTTTAAAGAATGAAATCAAATTAAATTAGAAAAAATATTTGAATACAATAAAATATTTTATTTAAATTTAATAAGATAAAAAATAAATAAATAAAATAAAATAACTTAAATGAAATGATCAAATTCCATCATTTGAAGTAGTTTAATTTAATCTCATTTAAATAGCTCATGTTACCTGTAAGGCTCCCAAATATCTCCTATCCTATTATAAATAGGATATTATTTTGATCATTTTACTCCAGGGAGAATAATGACTCTTTATCTTACAGCAGTCATTACCAGGTAATGACTGAAAATTAAGAAATGAAAGAGACTTTTCATAGAGTAACCTCAGTTTACAGCATTCTTGTTTGTTACATATTGTACTGAATGGCAAAGGAACACTGTGTAATGTTTTTATAACTCCAGTCACATGAAAACATAACAAATATTCTTTTGTAAACCATCACTGGACTATTACAGATTCCATTAGACTGTTTTTCACGGTGCAAACATTGAATATTCAAAGCAGCGACAGAAATCTGTCATTTGTGACAAATGCACTTTGCAGCTGTTCGCTAGTTTAAACCGTTTTCTGCTCTGCAGATCACTGATTGCCACCAGCATGTCTCAAGCTGATAAGAGCTGCTGCTGCTTTCCAAAACTTCACAGAGACACTACACACAGAATACCTTTCTGCAGTTTTCAGTGTCATGTTGCTGTCGGAAAAACTGCACATTAAACCAAATCTGAAGGAAAACTGGAGACTAGAGAACAAATTGAAAGCTTTATTTTTGTACTGGAAGCAAATGGTTTAATATCAGTCAAAAATCAATCAATCAATCAATCTGTCTATTTCTTTAGTGAGCTTGACTATATATTGGCAAAATGATAAATTATTTTTCAGGTAGATCAACAAACACTACATGACATTTTACTTTCTTTAAAGAGGAACTACAACAACCAGAATGCATTGCACATGATCCTATCCAAATCTACTAATGGCGCGAATGAAGGCAGGTGACAAGACGTTTCCCAGCAGAGCAGCCGATTAGCAGAGACAAGTTAGCACGAGCAGTATTATATCTCTTTAATGAGGCTTATTTTCATTTACATAATATTTTTCCTTATCAAGTCTGGTCATACCATAAAACAGGTAGTTATGCAGATCACTGCAAACTTACCGTGAGCAGCACACGAGCCAGAATGCTGCTATAGCACATCGGTGCCAGTGGACAAATTCAGCTCAGTTTGGGAAACAATTGTTGACAAAGGGTATAAAACTGCAGCCAAACGTTGTGTCTTTTATTGCTATGGGCGACAAGGAACTAGGATGCCAGCTCAAGCTCGAGTTAGTTACAGATAACAAACGGTGGCTGCTGGGCTGTTGATATTGATAATATTCTTTGAGAAAACAAAATCAGGTTTACCAAAGTCTCCATTTTTTCTGCCAATCCTCACTAGTCATCAGGCGATGATAATGCCAGTGGTCACTTTCTCCTTAATACTCTGTATTTGCTGATTCCACAGTATAATATTTGGCCTCATAACTTATAACAGTAGAAACACATCTCTGATACAACATTTTAAGCTTTAAATTCACTTTGAAGGAGTTCCACCTGCTCAGCAGCGTGTGTGTGTGTAGCAAGACAGTGATAATTAAGGAATTGTAAAACATCTTCAACCTCATTTATGATCTTCTGTTGCTAGGTGAAGTTCTAGGTTGACACAGCCGCTGCTCAAGGACAAACTGAACATTTGGAACAATAGAAATCGTTCAGATCAGACAAAATAAAGGAGTATGACATGAAATATCTACAACACAAAACATTGTGATAAAATCTGCATCTTCTCTGCGTGGAGAGTCTTACTGTCTTTGAGCCATAAACAATGCTTGAATTCACAGTTTTTCACAGGCTGAGTGGGGTGAGTTTGTCTTTTCAGGAGAGTTTTTGGGTCTGTTGGAGCCTCAGTGCAGTTGGTGTGTGTGTGTGTGTGTAGCAGACTGGACTCTGGTAAACATTTCTTTGTGCGTGCCCTCTGCCCATTTGTGGCTTTGGAAGTTTCTTCTACAGTGTCAACAGTTAGGAGCTGATATTTGCTACAGTAATACTTTGTGTCTGTGTGCTGTGTGGGTGGGAATGTTTGGGTACATTTGCAATTGTGTGTGTCTCACTAATAAAGACAAAATATTTGTGCAGCTTTTATGAATCTGGAAGATTTGCTGATATCAGGGTCTTTTTTTTTCCCTGATTGAGGCAAAGCAGATCAAACCGTTCATTCGTGTATAAAGTAAACCACATTCAACTTGGTTAAAGCTGCAGTTACATAAAAACAAAACATCATCTTAACAGGGTGAAACAACATCAAAAATATTTCTTCACAAATCGTTTTTCTGTTCCGTGAGGGGCTGACAACAATGTGTGTTTTTAATTTGTGGTGTTTCTGCTTCTCATTCACACTCAGTCACCCACAGACAAGCCTGGTCAATAACAACACACACAATGTGCGGTGACATTTCCCTGCAGTGTAAATTGCAGCGGATATTAACATGGAGTCAACATAAATCTCTATTTGAGGCTGGAAGGATAGATACCAGGCTGTCAGATACACAATCTTTGACAGACAATGAGAAATGAAAATGAACCATCAATAAATCCTCAGCTTCCTCTTTGTTTGTCACCATTTTCCTGTTTCTAATGTCAAATACACACAAGCAAAATCAAGCTGCAACTTTTTCGCCAATTTATTATAAACCTGATGTTTATAATGATGATGATGCCCTCCAGGTAATGCCATGAAATTACCAAATAAGATATCGATCACAGCGTAATTGCTTTCAATGTTACATTATCATGTTTCCGTGATGCAGCTGCAGGGACCGTTTCAAAACTCAACCTTATCGGTGGATTCAGTGCTTTTTGAAACTCCGACACTCAACACTTGAGAGTTGTCTGCTGACTTGCAATTCACATCACATGATTCTCCTCACAGCGTTTGCTTGTTGTGTGTTTTATACAGTAGGTCTGATTTTCTGACGTCACATGTCTTGAATGAATCATGATAGACACTCAAATATACCTACTAGCACCTCTAAAGCTCACTCGTGAACTTTTTTAGTCTGTACACACAAAAAAGAAAAAATGTTGCAATTTAGCAGGAAATTATTAAAGTTATGAACAATTTCTTCATCCACTATGTACATGCATTGACTCCTGCTATACCGTGCATGGCAATTTGAATCTCGTGCAGGGAAGGCGGACTCAGTGATTAACAAAGATAAACTACTGTATATAAAGACAATTACAGAATGCAAATACCTTGAATGCAGGGTCGATTCATTGTTGGCTTTGGGTCTTTCTCATGGGATTTGTTGATATAAGCAAAATACAGAATAACACTGGACATATCCTTTAGGAGTCGGGGAAGCTAATGAGGCAGGGTGGGCCGTCCACAAACCGCAGGGTTGGCAGTTCTGATCCTCGGCTCTTCCTGCCCACATGTCCTTGAGCAATACACTGAACTCCTGATCAGTTGCTTCTGATGGTCAGGCTAGCGCCTTGCATGGCAGCTTTGCCGCCATCTGTGTGTGAGTGTGAGTGCATGAGAGGCAAAAATTGTAAAGTGCTTTGTCCATTAAGGTAGAAAGGCACTATATAAGTGCAGTCCATCCATCATATCAAACAGAGAAAATGTGTTTCTGTCCATCTGGGTGCATAAAAGAATTGACTGTATGTAACTGCTTTAAAGTGACATGTCAGTGTGTGCCAAACCCTTTTCTTGTTATTCATCCACAGGAAACAAACAACCATCACTGACATTTCTTGGCACACACAAAAACAATTCGACCAAAGTTGACTTTCCTCAGACACTCAGTCAGAACCTCCTCCTCCAGTGTTAAACAATGAGAGCATCTTCACATCCTCCTTATAAGGTTAGAACAACAGCTCAGACAAAAAGACAAACTCCTGACCCCTCTGTCACACTGCTCACTCCTTTATTTACTCCTCTGCCAGACTACAGTGTAGCCTGCTGCCCACTCACACAACATAGTTCAAAAACAGCCTTTTACTGTCTGGAATATCAACTCATTAAAAATGAAGGCTGCCCGTCAATACTCACAGTTGTCCTTTGGCCCACTGGTGAGCCTTTTTTCACACTTCATTTATTGTGCTTCTTTCTAAAGGACTACTGATGTGTATTGTGTGTTGGTGTTGGTCCACTGAGTCTGTGATGAAAAACGAGCTGATTACCAGGCTGCGCGAAGAGCAGACGGCCCCAACTGCGTCTGTGTCATCACTAAACCTGATTGAATCTCCAAGTTGCCTCCACAGAGGAAACATCATTGATGTCTGTTCAGCTGAGAATCGAAATCATTTATATACATTTAAAAAAAAAAACACGCTGTTTTATTTTGATAGTCTTTTTTATTTCTCTCCACTATATTTTACTCTTTTTGTTTCTCTCATGATACAGTTTACATGTCTACAACTACCGCTCTTTTCATGTTGCAGTCAAGCATGCTTTGAAAACCATGAATCAATGCTTGTGTTTTAAATCCACCTGACAGCAAGTGTTTATCTCAGCAAATTAACAGAAAATGGTGCTTGAGGTAATTTGGAAAGTGGTATTTCAGTTTGTCAAGCACATTGTTTATTATGCTGTGTAGTGTGTGAGGTGACAGTTTATCACAGACACAGGCAGCAAATTGTAAATTTGTAGAATTGTAAAACACTGTGTAGTAAGATACATGTGAATAGGACGTATGTGTCTGTGCAGAAGTATTCAGAAAAGTAAAAGTCAAAACTTTAACGAAATATATATATTTTTTATTTTTTATTTTTATGTTGTGGCAGTTGAGGGAGTTGCAGCTAATTGTTACTAATTGGGATAGTTTGATTATAATGATGCATCCTATGTTTTAAGACGATCACATGTTTTATATGTTTAAACTTCATCTGTAAAGAAAATACAATTGTTAAATAAATACAGTATAAATATAAGTTTCTTTTGTTGTCTGGTTATTTGACAGTTTTCTCACTTGGTGCTCCATTAGTTTTTCTTTGTGTTTACTTCAGTGTTCAAATGTGATTTTTAACAACCGTCTTGAAGTGAGAAACGGTCATAGCTTAGGTAAATATTTTTAAGAGCTGTGTATAAATCCAAAAATTCCAGTGTTGCTCTGGCTGTAATTATTTAGCTGAGTAGCTAAACACACCTTCCTTCAAAATGCAAGTCATGTGTGTTCATACAGGAGTTAAAAGGAGGCTGTAATTTCTGCTTTCCTTGCTGTATGACAGAGAGCGTCATTTTTCCTAATAGATTCTGTGTATCTGTATGTGGGTGAGCAGAGGGGGGGTTGGAGGGGTGGGGTGGGGGTGGGGGGGGGGGGGGGGGGGGGGGGAGTTTAGCTTGTTCATATTCTAGTCATGCTTGAGTCACCTTGCAGCACAGGCTCTTCACCACAAATAATTGCTCCCTCTCCCTCCCCCTCCCTCTGCCTGCCCTTCAATTTCTTAAAATTATTATTGTGATAATTGCCAGCTCTCAGCCCACGGCCTCAGTGAGATGGTCTCTATTTTCAAATTTTATTATTATTATGATGCTTGTGTGTATGCGGTGTTGTGTGGATTTGGCACTTACTGTATGCTGCTGTCGATTGAAATAGGAGGAAAAAGTGAGATCCACGAGGTGATGAGTACAGTGAGCTGGCCAGAAATAACAAATACACACACACATAGATATGTGTGCTCAGTATAAGGCAGATGGTGGCATGAACTGAGATGAAAATAGAAAGAGAAAAAAGGGTAAAAAAAGGGAAAAAAGAAGAAGAGGATATTTTGTTCTTCAGAGAAAAAGCAGAGAACAACCCTTTGGGCTTCAGAGAGCTCACACACACACACACACACACACACACACACATACACTAGAAGCACACAGCTATATGTGGACACAGGCCAAGTTTAGCTGCTTTTTTGTTGTTTTGTTGTTTTATTCTAAAAATCCCCCCAAAGCTCAATAACAGTCACAATAGTGGGTCATCTCAGTGGCACGTACAAAAATACCAATAAAACTAGCTAAAACTAACCAAAATAATACAACTAACTATAAAAACTATAAAACGTAGTACGACAAATACGCATTATATACAAATGTATGAATGTAAGATGGTAAGATGGAAAATTATAGGAATCCGCCAAAACTCTGGATCCTATATTTCCCATAATGCAACTCAACTGTGTCTTTGTTGAGGCACGTTTGTACTATAGCACAGTCTGTGAAAAATGTTATGTCTCAAGCTAAAAGACATAATCAGGCTTATTTTCCATGGATGTATTTCAGGAACTGGATACTGCACTCAAATATGGCGCCTGTTCACTTAAATGAACATTTCTTGTAAGCCCAAAAACTTTTCTAGCTTCTGTGTTTTGCAGCCTCACTGGATATGGACGGCAGTGTTTCTCTTGCTGGTCTCGCCCCTGAGTTCCTGCTCGGCAAACAGACTTTACACTGGGATGACGTATCCAGCTCTCTTAACACATCCATATTATTATCTCAGCCTTTAGAAATGTCCCTCCAGAGCTGCACAAGACATTATACAACTGTCCTCAAAAGGCTGATTTTACTCTTCATTCTGTAGTAAACAGCAAACAGACCTACATGTGTAGAATGGGTGAAATGCCCCCCTGAAATTGTTCTTGGACTTCCTCATTAATGGATCATTTTTCCTGCCTGATAGCACCTGACTGGCTTATTGATCCAAGACTCAGTTTGTTGACATGATAGATATATTGGAGGTGAGTGATGTTACACAACCGTGGGAAATAAGGAGAACTTGTCTGCTGTTTGTTCTGTCCAGAGAACAAGGAGATGGTATGTTGTTCAAGATTAAATGGACAGTAAAGGACTTGAAATATTCCCCTAAATACTTAAGTAATTAAGTATAGACAGTTTTTGCTCTGAAGGAGAAGACATCATCATCTTGTCACAGGTCCCATAAATATTCAGCACAAGCACCATGGATGATTTCCGTTCATGATGAGACACAGCAGGTATGAGGACCTGACAACTTGCATGAGACGATCTAATTAGAGTTGGGAAAGCAGCTCCCAACATCCATTAGTCTCATATTAATTAAATTAGTATACTGGTGTACATTTCCAGATTAGGGGAACCAATTCAGTATCTACTGTAGTAAACAGTTTTTGGCCTCAGGCTCAATCAGCCCACTAAATTAAATGAAAGTTATTGAGATATTCTGCGTGACAGAGACCAGACACAATTCTTGACGTTCAAATGCAGACATTTTCCAAGTGGAGAGTGCTCCTGCGACATGAAATCTGTTGTAATTTTCCTGCCAATTCTCCCGTATGACGTTAATTCAGCAGATAAGAGATGTGACTCAGGGACGGCTGAAGATCAAACTCCAAGAGGACGAGTGTAAAAATGAGTCAATCATTTTGGACAGGTGATTACAAATGTGCCCTTCACCCATCCATCCACCCATCCTTTCAGCCCCGTCTCTGGTTGGAAAGCTGTTAATGTTCAGCGAGTACTCATGAATCATGTTGAATCTGCACCATCACAGCACTATATTGCACTGTACAGATCAGCTGATGACTAAATCACAGTATGAGCTATGCGGCGTTACTCCATGTAATTCAACAGATTCTCACATTAGGAGGGAAGCTGTGAAATAACAGAGCTGGCAGGGTTTCACACCCTGATGACCTCGTTTCACGAGAGCTCACACTGCCTCCATATATTTAAAAGGTAATGTTGATGTTGGAAAGCCCCCCCTCCCTCAAAAAAACAAACAAAAAAAAACAGCAGAGCATCATTTTAGTCTCTCTGCTCCCATTGAGACAGATGTGAGGCTTCCTTCACTGCATCTGTTTTCAACCTCCTAAATGTCAGCAGAGGGAAGAGGAAGGTCATTATCATATGTCAAATGTCTCATTATTATGCTGCATTGACTGAAATTATTTCTGCATTAACTCACTGTCCACCCATCTGCCTCCTGCTGTTCGTTAGCAGTCATGACTTTGCTCACAGATGCTTTTAGTTTTTTTTCATTCTGGCTGATACAGTATGGACTCCACGTGCCAGTAAGAATGATAAGATGTAATGCAACAGTGACGATCACGCAGTCTGTCCTGAGACCTGTGCATGCAAGGCCATTGTACATCCACACCTCTGCTCTGTTTGAAGTTCAGCAGAGATACTGTGTGTCAACAAAGTCCATGTACAATAAATTAGTAGTGTATGGCGTAATAGAAGAGTAAAAATTATGTCACCCGAGCAAACTGTACACACCCACACAGTCTTTAAGAGGTCTAATCAGGCACGTGTGTGGGTAGGGCTTCATAGCTTTGCAAAGGTTAACAAAAGAGCACCAAAGGTTTAACTCTTTGAGACTCCAGCTGGCATTTTTATAGAGTTTCTATATTGCAAATGCCATAAAAAGCCCATAAACCAACAAGGCGCATTCATCTCTCAATACTTTTTCAATTTGCCTGTCAGGCCTGTTCATTCCTACTAAAGATGTAATTCTTTAAAAACACACCATAAATATACTTGAATGTTTAAAAAAGGGATGAATATTTCCCTTTAACAGCTGGACTCTGTTGTTTATAGCAAATGTTAGTCAAACAGGAGTAAACAGTGCATTTGCTGTGGGACTATTTTCAGCCACAGATTTGGTGCCCTGGTGAGTATTTACAGCAGCAGGAGAATGTGTGTGGGACTGAATCAAATAAAGTACAATGCCTGTGTTCATTATAATAAAGTAACACCCCAGTGCAACGCTGTGGCTCACTGATTGGTTTTTCATAGTTTTTTGACAACGATGAAGGTGTGTGGCATAGTGGAGTTAACAGGATTTTACTACAGGTGATATAGAGATTTTCATGGGATTTTTGCTTCTAAATAAGAAAAATATAGAATATCAACAGCAGTGGGTTTTAAATTCTTGACAAATGTGACAAAATGTATCATTTGAACAACTATTATTCACACTGCCGACATTCAAATACTGTACATTTAAGTTAAAGCTTAAAGTACCACCTTTCCCCCACAAAATAGATATGACATTTTAGAAATTAACTTTTCCATAATAATCTGTGTTTGACATTTAAGTTTCATGTTTAGAAAAACAAAATAACACATAATAACGCAGTCCTGTTCAATAACATTTCTTCCTGAGCCTTATAATATTGAGTTGAAGATGTTTTGCAATGTATAGGAACCTTAAAATAATCTCTTTCTTGATATAAACATAGATATACTACACACAAACACACACAATCTGCATATACATGTACGCTCACACTGAAATCAGGAGACAGAGAAGGATATTGGTTTTGAATCTCATATCCTGGTTTTATTGTTCAAACATGGCAGAACAAGATATACAACACGGTACAAACAACGCAGCCACACGTTCAACATACACACGGACCAATGGGAAGACAAACAGAAAAGACACACACACACACACACACACAGCTCCTAGTCGTCATGATTGATAGAGACAAGAATTTCTCTGGGGAACCACTGATCAAACAATCCCACAGACACACTGTGTGAACTCACACACACACTCTCACAGACAGATGAACAGACTAACCATACAGGCCAACAGGACAACTTGTGTATTAAAGGGGATTTTAAGGAGATTAAGGATCTGGTGACAATAAAAGATCAAAACGAAAATGTTCAAAGTCCACCTTAAAACAGAATTCACCTTTGTTATTGACATTTCAATGAGACCACATTGGCAGCACTTAAGTGGGGATGAGAACACATCTGTTTGCACAAGAAGGAAACAAACCTCATGTGGCTGAAAATCTGAGCCTCTGTTTCTGTTTATACCAGAAATAACATAAATTCTGTTTTATGGTGGATGTTTTTTTTTCTTCTTTTTTACATTTAATTTAAGAATCCAACTCTTTAGCCGCAGGTTAACATCTAAGAGACTTTGGCAAAATGTCACAGCACAATGAGCCATCATCACTCAATCAACCACGTTGGCTAAAAAAATGTCGCCTATGCATTGTCACCATGAGCACTTACAGGAAAACAAAAAACACATCAAACTGTTTTTTTTTAGTGACTGAAGGCCACTTTGTACAGAGGTGATTGGATTTTAACAGCTTGTATATCTATACCTGCGCTCAGATAATTGAAACAAAAAGACAATAAAAACAGAAATTCATAATTTTGTGCTTTTTTTCCACCTTCAAATGCTGAATGAGTGTTCTTACTCTCATTCAAAACTAATATATCTTTTTTTTTTCCACATAAAATTCACTTCTCAAAACAGGGAAGTCATTCTGCCGTGACAGCGAAGCAAATAAATAGTTAAAACAAAAAAAAGAGGATAAAATAACATTTAATTTCAGCATGAACCAAACACCTTCATCAGCTGTATCATCATCTTGCTGTCAGTTGAAAACCTCATCTTCAGGAAGTCATGTTTTTTTTTTCTCCTTTAAAACAAATCCAGACAATCTCCCTTAATTTCACAATGATGCCCGTGTGTTTAGTGAATGGCTTGAACAGATGTATGAGCTGTGGGGTCAAACCCAGTGCACAAAAGGCCAATTTCATTTTCAAGTTTAACAAAAAAAAAAAAAAAGAAGAAGAAGAAGAAAAAGATGGAAGACACTGAAATTAAGAGCCGGAGGGTTTTCAGCCGACAGCAGCGATTGTCTTGAGTTAACCTCCCCGACATCAGCATCACCATCAGAATGACAGCGTCCGCTGTCGGCTTGGCTTTAACTGCTCTTACATGTACAGTACAACTAGTCAGCATAAATACTCCCATTAAACACTGAGCCTGTTGCAGACTTTAAGATGACTGTACAGGAACCCACAGAATTAATGAATGGATCATCTGTGCGGTCTGCTGATGCTGCTTTAATTTCATTTCACAGAAGAAAAGTGACATTATGTGGAAAACTAAATAATTATCAAAGTACATTAATGCATGATCAGACAGGAAGCTTAGTGATTAATTTAATGCCTGTGTCTTACAGCAAAAACTGCCTGTCAAGTAAAAATTTGTTTTCAATGAGACGTTAATGGAGCTTTCGGCATTAATGGAGTAAAACTGCGTTCTTGGCAGCTCATAGTGTATTTTAGCAGTGTTATTATATTTTTTAGTATCCCCAATTTAGTGTCTGACATCTCTTGAAAAGTTAGTGTCATTAGCAGAGATAAAGTCATGTGATAAAGGGAAACCAAACTTAGAGTGTTTTTGGACCCAAACAAAAAGCTGGAATCAGTTAGTTTGTTTCAAAACATTAAATTCAGAGCTTATATTTGAATCTATCTTAATTTGATGATTGTCTCAGTGCTGCCTCTATAGGACACACTTGGTTAATACAACAGTAATATACGATACTTAAAGCGTGGCTGGGGCCAGATCACTTTCTATTAAAAAAAAACAAAACACTTTTCTATGTAGGAAACAGGCAGAACTGCAGTTTGGCATGCAGACAGACATCTTATGTAAAAAGTTAAATAAAATCCTTGAAGTTACCTGAAGTGAATGAACTGAAAGTGCTTTGAACCCAAACTCGCTGCAAATAACAACCGGTAAAACATAAATTCACACAGACCAAGTCCAACACGCTGTAGTTCATACTGAAGTCTGAAGAATCCAACCAGTCACGACTCAGACTCGGGCATTAAAACCAGCTCTTTTCATCTGATGAGTAATCTTTTGTGGACGATGACAGCGCTGGTTTGCCCAAATAAAACATCAAAGAGAAGTAAGAATTTTCTTCACCTGAAACAACTAAGTCAAGGAGAAAGGACATTTTTCTTTTTTTTTTTTTTTCCTCGAGGATAAACCAAACAGTAAATCAAATTCTCTATAAAACATTGTATATCAGTTACTCTAAAAGGGCAGTTTGTAAGTGACAGGTCACAGTGAACCCTATGTGTGTCTCTAGAGGAGTGCTTCACATATGTTTTTTGGGTTTGACGTGCAAACGCAGACCCACAGCTGAGCGAGGACCAAGGGATGCATCCTTGGATCCTCGGATACCAGAGTTAGTGGGTTCACTAGCAGACTTAGCTAGCTGGCCTTGTTTGGGATGGTCGCCTAGCGTTGATCTCAAGCTACATTTTTTTTATTATTTAACTAGCACTGTGTCAAGCTAGGTTAGGTGGGCAGATAGCTAGCATGACTGGCTAGCTAGTCAGCATACTGGGCTGACTGGTTGGCTGGTTCAGGCTTTGAGCCCAGGGCTTACTGACTCTTCTCCTGGTTTAGCCAGGCCTGGCTGATGTTTTCTGGGCGGCTGGTTTTTCAGTCTTCAGTGCCTCAGTCCGATGTTGTCACTTCCTGTTGTCTGTGGTGGAGTTAGCTGTAGTGTCCGTCTTTGTTGCCTCAGTGTTTCCGGGGGGCTGCATTGCCGTGGCATTAGGCCCGCCCCCATTTTGAAGTGTTTCCTGTTTGTATTGTTGCAAGGCGCGATTGACAGCGTCTTCAACCAATCGCCTGCTGACTCTCAGGAGTTCCGCCTCATCGGGCTCAGACCGGCGACGCCCACCTGAATAGAAGAAGCACAACAGAAGCAAATATTATATACATTATCATATTCAACACACTGATACATCTGTACATCATCACTCACAAACACAATGCACGGAAAAAATCTGGGAAAAACAAAAAAACAAAAGAAGTCAAAGAACCAGAGACCCAAGAGATCTGATTAATGATTAGTGGCCCAGACTTTCTCAATAACGCTTCTTTAAACTCACATTAATTCACTTTTTGGCCACTTGGGGGCAACGCAACAAAAAACGTTATGTAAACGTAACAATGACTTTAGCTAACAGTTGCTTATTTAAACATTCAGCAAACACTGAGAAACATTAGCATTCATTTGGAGCCGTGTTTCTGATCACATGATGAATACATCCCCAATATCCAATCTCCTTTTAGCTCTGTTTTTGGTCTCCACAAACTCCCAAGGGCTAGTCACTGACTTTGTACACCGCCCAACATCAAACAGCTGACAGTCAGTTTATCTGAGCTTTTTTGCTGAAAAACAGCTTCCTGTGGCAGTCAAGTTATGGGCCATGAAGCCAAATAAAACTAACAAAAAACAAAACAAAAACAAGCTAAACTGCGGGAATCAGCAGGATTGTTGACAATTCTGTGCTTGTCATTACAAGTGACCCCTTTCACATTACACATAACCATTTCACCCTTTGTTCACAGAGGAAATGATTAGCTGCTTTAGCAGCTTTAAAGTAAATGGAGTACCATGAGCCTAGAATAACACTCTGAGATATTGTCTACTTTTAATATTCTACCTAATTATGAAGCATTTGAGTACATTTATTCATTTGGGGTTTTTAGTGACAACTTCTTTAGTAACACAGCCTTTAAAAAACGAGCTGGAAAATTGTTCTATCAGGAGCTTTAAATCAAAGTATAGCTTTGTTGTGTTACAGTGAACTGATGCTCTTTTCACTTCCTTTCAAATGCTTAGATGATACATATGAGCACAATTTTCATTCTATCTTCAAAGGAGCAGTAATCCGTTTCCACCAATAAACATACATTTCAAAGTTAAATCCTATTATCCAACCAATGATTTCCCACTCTGTTCATGCACAGGCTGGGTGGTTGTGCTCCACTGTATGTGACGAGGATGACACATTGAAATTCTTAACTATAGTGACCTTTAACGACATAAACGCCAGTGTAGATTTGATTGCAGCTGTAAGCCTCTCTCTGTGGTGTTTGGGTGTCTTTTTATACGATACCAGGACCGATTTCATTCTTATTCCAGTCCATTTAAAATGAAAAACAGAAAATAACGATTAATTTGACATTGATAAATGATGATATTCATTCACTGATCGCAGACTCTAGCAACAATAGATTGGATGTGATGGTAATAGACAAGATGTGACAGTTACAGAGTTGATAATAACAGATGAGGTAGACACCATCTTTCAGCTCCTCTATATATGAATTTTGAATTTAATCTACCTCCTGGAGGGACTGAGAGACAAAGCTCTTTTATTTTTGCTACAGACAAAATGGCAGTGGCATAGATGGGGAGTCATACAGACATAAAAGCAGTTAGAAAAAAAAAAAAGTAGGGCAGAAAGTCAATAATTCATGTAGAAAGACAGTTAGATGGGCAGGCAGTAAGATAGACAGTCCACACCGAGCCATTCAAGGAGAGAGAGAGAGAGTAATATAGATTCACTCAACCGTCCAGTCTGTCTGACACACATACAAGATTACTGCAGTGGTTGAAAAAAAACAAAAAAAACACACTGTCGCCACCTCAACATTTCATTACCAATGCCAAGTGCAAAATCCCCAATCTTCCATACCACAAACATCCTGCTGAGCTCATAGGTTTGTTTACATCTGAAAGTAGTGTGTCGCTCCATTATTCATTATACAGGGAGGCAGCAAATACAGTAGGAGTGAGACAGAGTGAGGATGATAAAGGTTTAGTTATGGTCAGAATCAAATCCTCAGTAGGAGGCGTAATGTAGTTTTCCTCCCAGGTTTTCACACTGACCCTGTATCACTTCATGTTTTTCATCAATCATATTAATGCATATTAATTTTTCTCCTTAAAAACACAATGAAAAATATATTTTCTAATTTCTAATACTGTATCCCTGTACTGTATCCCTGAGTATTTTTAGTCTTTCTTCTCATTCTCTTGCGTATTTTCGATGACTCGTCTTGAAAATCGGGGGCATATACATAAATTATTACAATTAAATGTGATTTGGGGTGACTAGCTAACCCCCACTGCTCATATCAGCCTGCATTTGCCCGTTAGCTCTCGAGTCGTAGTTATTCACCTCTCCTTCGCCCTCCTCCTCTTGATATATGCAGATTGAGGGAGATGTGGGCGGAGGCGGGAGAAGAACTCTTACAGTTCTCCTCCACTTAAAAAAGTATGTGACATACAGTATGTCATCAGTATGTACGGCTACAGTCTGCCTCGACTTGATTCCCCTTTTATCCTCTAGGCATTCTGCTTGGGTTGAGATCTACTACTTTACAGTCCCTGTCACGAGTATGTAGCGTTTCACCACCGCTGCCAGATTGTACTGTTGACACCAGACATTATGTATTCACACAAATATCCAGCCTCTTCACAGCATGCCACACAGAAACCAGCATTGGTCACACCAGGCGGCATATGTATAATCTTCATTCATCCAATCATGGTCACCATGTGCTCACATCAGCATCACTTTATCTTTTGCTAAACTGATTTAAACCCAGCGTGTTGGACTGTTGTAGTACATCTAACTCACATTTTATTGAGTTGTGTTTTCTGAGAAACGCTGCTGCTGTTATACTGAGATGCTATTTGATTATCTGCTGCCTGCCCGTCACTTTGAGTGACTCTAACCTTTGACCGTTGTTTGATAAGATATTTTTACCCTCAGGACTGCAGCTGACTCAATTTATTCTATTTCCCAGTAAACCGTAGACTCTAGTATGCGGATTTCATGCTTATGTTGGTGATTTCAGAGTAACTGGAACTAGCACTAATGATCAGATCATGTTCAGAGCTCATTTGTACCAGTCCTCAACTCTATGATTACACAAATGGAGCAAATGGACCCAGCACATGTGAAACATCGTAGTCATGTTGACCATGCAGCTTGTTAAGAACGATTGAGTCCTGCTCTGTGTGACTGCCAGCTGATTACAACTGTTTGTGTCACACAGAACTATATTATTTTGTCAAGGAAAAACAATCTTGATATTCCTTTATCTGTTTTTTTGACAATTTGAATGACCAATACAGAAAAAATGTAAAACAAACATCCTCATTGTGTCATCTCTTGAAATGCTGCCATGATATGTGAATCCTACAAAATTTGGCTCAGATGCAATATCAAGTAATACTAGGACCAGAATCACTGATATTGATACTGATACTATTAACACTATTAAGATTCGAATGTAGTCTCATGTAGAGAAGAGCAGTGTGTGTGCTGCTGCCATCATTTTTGAGGTTAATGTATTCTGAACACATTTTTCATTACTGCTGAGTGATTTGCCAAACATGAGACTTTTTTTTTTTTTTTACTAGTCTCTGTTAACTACTTAATCACGTACAAGTTCCTACACAGGGAAGTTTCAGTGGTAAATAACTGTATCTTTATTGTGTGAATTCTCTGAACTCATGAGACGATAGCTGCATGCAGGCACACAACAACAGCGGAGAAGGAAAGAGAGCAGCGTCATGTGCCTACAACGTGATTTAACATGAGATGGAAGACATTTTTATTTGTATCACTCCTCGATATTAAAAGCAAGACTTTTTTTTTTAGGAAGTGTTGATACTTTAGGTATTGTAAAAGAAATCTGCTGCTTTACATGGTTTTATACTGAGCAGTATGTATGCCGAACCTTTGATGCTGTTTGTATGATTTAGTACTTTGTTAACACATACTTCATATGAGGAAGTTATTACAGCGCAAACAGAGGAATGTCCCTAATAAAATCTTTGAATGCAAATATCAAAACATGTGAAAGATAAATATTAGCTGGTACTGGCATTCAAAAATGTTTCGGGTTGTAGACCCAAGCTCCTGGATTTAGTGTCTTATAAAAGTAAAAATGATAATGTGATACTTTGTTGATTTCTTCGAGTAAATTCTTGTATTTGTGCCACACCAGAGGTCAGAAAACAGGCTTAGCTACTGAAAAGCGCCTGTTTTGCTCGAGGAAAAATACGGCACTGGGGGGGAGGTGCTCGCTCACATGAGACCATAAAGGCAGACCGCACGGTGGATGGACAGTCTACTTAATCACTTCCTGCCCTAATGCCCTAAACCAGAGATCTTTCCATTTTGGTTAACTAGATTTAAACAGATGAGGGATGAAAACAGTCTCAGTTGAAAGGAAAAACGGGCAGATAACGTTTTATCAGTTCGGACTCTGATTGTTGCATTACGTAAGTTGTGATGGAATCAAATCAATAAAGTCATCATGATTGTAATTTATGGAGGAAATATTACTGCGATTACATAATGCTCGAGGTGAGGAACACCTCAGATATGTTTTGAAGAAGAAGGCATTCAGATTATTTATTATTTCAATACAATCAATGGTAATTCAGAAGTTAGAGGAAGTAATTACCTCATTAATCAGCATGGATTTGATTGTTCTGAGCAATTACATTAGAAAGAGCAATTTCAGCCTGTAATCAGGAATTGATTGGGTTTTGAGTTAACCTTCACGAGTCTCATTGTTGACACGTGATATGAGGAGGACACATACTTGATTTACGTTTGGGATGGCGTGGAGTCAAACCTGTAACACAAGCACAAACAGCAAATGTTAAGACACAAATATTAAAAAAAAAAGAAAAAAAGAAGGGATTTTCGATGTCTCGTGGATTTCATACTCTCACGTAGCAGCGTGGTCATAAAAGCCTCTTTGTCTGTTAACACAAGGGAGATACTTTTGGCGAAAGGCAGCAGTGATTGTAAAGATTAAGTCTAGACCCCTTGGCTACAGGACTAAAATGGATGCAGGAAAATTATGAGGAAATTTTGTTATATCCTGAGCTGCTGACTGTCATACTGCCAAAAGCTGCAAGACACTTTAGTGTAAAAATAGGGTGCAGGTGTGCGCTTTTTTGGGGGGGAGCGGTGAGGCAAGGAAGCCAGACAACAGAGTATAATTTCTTACGCAAGAGTGCACATTGTAAAAATGCTTTTAATAAAAAATGAGTGCGGTAGAAATGCAAACACGGACAATTTTCTGAGAGCGTTTCAGACGAGGCAGCACTTAAGAAAATGAATTGTTAGATGACTGTGAGGTGGGAAGATTAGTGACAAGAGTCCCCGCTTTCAGGGACATTTACCCAGCAAATATTAGCTTGAATGCTCTACAGAAATGGACTTCTGCTTTCTTGTCAAAGGTCCGTTCTGTGTTGCTATCTTTTAGAGAGGTGTGTGTCTGTGAGAAATAGTTTGTATCTACCTATTCAAACCTGACCTGACAAAATGAAGGTCTTTATGGTGGCTGTAAAGCTGCCCTATGTACCTACACACACACACACACACACACACACACACACACACACACACACACACACACACACACACACACACACACACACACACACACACACACACACACACATACTTTACCAGAGTCACTGATAAGCCTTTCACACGGTGGAGAAAAAAAAGATTCTACAATGACAAGGCTGACTGACACAAGAATATCTTTTTCTCAACCTATCTCTGTTTCTCTCACACACACGTCCAACAGTATCTCACACACACTTTCTCACCGAGTATACCGACAAATTTTCGCAGCTTACTGCGCATCCTCCCGTATCTTCTACTTCTACTCCCTTAATCTTTCTGCCTCCTCCCCTGTCATACTCCCTCCATCTTTCTGTCTTTCCAAACATCTCTCTTTCATTTTATCTCAACCTTTTTTCCCACTCCACCATTTTTTTTTTTTTTTGCTGGCTGTTGTTGTCATGGTGACAGGATGAGAACCAGACAAGCACTTCAACTTTTAACAACACAGGAGGTTGTACTGACTTCCATCTCTTTTTGGCAAGCTTCACTCGCTCTTGTCTTTAAGTGGCCTCTTCTCGCACATCTGTTTGACTTGTTTCATCTCCCTAAAACCTTTTAGTCTCTCTCCATCTGTATCTGTCATGTTTTCTGCTTTGCTTCGCTGCCGTGTCTTACTTTCCAGATTAACTGGCCTAATTTGTTGATTTGGTTTTTTCTTTTTTGGCTTGAGAACGTACAACATTAAGTTTTAAAAGGCAGGTGGGGTTTTTTGATGAATGACAAAAGGAAATGAGCTGAATTTCTTTCTAAGTATGCATCTCATTTAACTTCGTCTCTGCCTCCTTAATTCATATAGAGCCAGACTAACCCTCTCAGTCGATATAGTACGAGCCAAGCCAAGTAGTTAATTCTAGTTAAACCAATAGTGGCAATGAGCTTAGTCAAGGATATGCTGTTTGTGCCTGACAGCAATAGCATGCCAGGTTTTCTTTGCTCTGTTTGTGTCTCCGTCTTCATCAAGACCCTCCAAACATTTAGCCACACTGGCAGTGTGAGTCTGTAGGAATGACAACTAGAGCCGCCACTTCCTTTTCCTTACCAATTAATCTTCAGGATAATTTTCTCAATTCATCGATTAGTTTTGGTCTATAAAACATCGGAAGCTATTAAAGAAAAGTCACTAATTTCCACAGCGACGTCTCACAATGTCTGAGCAACCAATCAAGGATATTCAATTTATCGTGATATAAATGGACAAACATTGAAATAACTCCTAATAACTGCAAAAATGAATCACATTACTATCAGTCTCAACTGTATTTTCTGTTAATTAGCAAAGGTTAGCATGCTAACACACAAAACTAAGACCAGTACCTGCTAAACATCACTATGTTAGAATTGTCACTGTGAGTTATGTGAAGTTTGCATTTAACATTTGGCACTCCTGGTCTTGTTATTTTCTCCTTCCACTTTGTTCTTCTTGAACACTCTTTCTTCTTCTGTCTTGAATCGGTCCTGTTTTATAGTCACTCAGACAGCCATAAAGGTTGTTGGTATGCAGACGCCGTGTTCATGACTATGACTGAACACTGTCAGTGAGCTGAGAGTCTGTAAAGCATCAAGTGACAACTACTGTGCGTCTGCTTTAGTTTTATTTCATTCCCGGTGTCACTGTTCCGCTCCGCTCTGCTCGGTTTGGCTCGGCTGTCTTCTTCTGACCACTGCTCTGCTCTGATTTATTCTGTTGTGTGAGAAACCTTTAACACTATTACTTCAAGCTCCCTTGCAGACTTATTTAACTTGTTCTTAAGCAACTCCTGCCTCTGGATAACTAATGCAGTCTACTTCCTGGTTGGATCAGAGCTGACATTCTGCTCAAGTCTGCCAAAATGTTTCAGCCAGCCTCTTTTAATACTTTCCATGATGGAGGGGGGCTCTCTGATGGGTATGTGACCCATACACAAGCACTTCACATCAATGTGCACTATCAAAAGGACTCATAATAATCCCTTAAGAATCTAAATCAAATTTACTGGATACAGCTGGCCAACTGATTATGCTTAGATACAGCCTAATAATCTGTAGCAATGCCTAATTTCCTTTTACTCTAAATGAACTGATTTCCTGGAAGCTCTATCAGGGGTTTTAGGTAGAAAATTAATGTGGCCATCTCTGGTAAGAGGATAAAGCATAAGAAAAAGCAAAAGGCAGATGAAGAGGAGGAGAAGCAGGAGCGGAGGGGTGGGGGTTAAAGGGAGGAGGAAGACTACAGTACAGTACAGTACGTGATGTGAGGAAGAGAGGGGCGAGCACATTTATTTGCGCAACATGCAGACCTCTGTAATGGAGGTTTGAGGGAGAAAAACGGGAAGGCAAAGCAAAAAAAAAAAAGAAGGGAGAGGGTGCATTTAAGGACAGAGAGGGAGGCTCAGAAAAAGAAGCAAAAGACGAGGAAAGTGGGGGTATGTGGGGGCTGCGGAACTGCGGGGTAGGTGGGGGTATAGAGCCCTGATGGTGGGGCGGTTTCCTGAGGAAATACCAGAGACTCTCAGACACGAGATACTGACTGCAGTCTAGCTCGACACATTTATATTCACACTGTATTAAGATAGCTGATAGGAACCAACGTCACGCAGAAAAGGAAAACCAACATGTACAAAAAATTACATCAGTGAACGCCTTTTTGGACTTATTAAAGTAGACAAATAAGCTTATGTAATGTTTAAGTGCAAACCACAAACACGCTACCTAATTACATGCTGAATGATATCAGGACAAAATACAGTCAATGGAGTTTAATCCAGTTAATTCAACATTAGACTAAAGGCGGAAAGTCAAATCAATAAACTTGAGCTGCGATCCTTGAAGTGGAGGATGGCTGACAGACCTGCACAGCCCACTGTCCTCCTCAAACCGCCTTTGAGCAAGGCATTAGACCCATAAGTGTACCAACTGAACGGTATTTATCAAAAGCTATCTGCAGCTCACTTTCCAACAAAATGTCCTAAAGCGTGTCCTGCATTTTTTGAATTCTACAAAAGATGAAAATAATTCTGTTTTTGACAGGATGTTGGAGCCTCCTTTGCCACCGGTGCACTGATCAACAATTTCCATGCCAAATTCCTCCATAGAGACAGTGAAGGGCATAAAACCCATCAAAGCACACTCGTGCCTTTGAAGTGATATGATGAGGATGATGAAGACTTGAGGGATATGGAGGGGTGGGGGAGGCTGTGAATACACACGACGTGCCACCTGATAGTTTGCCTTCATGTGATACTGACAGAGAAACAAGAAGGTACATTGATTTGACAATAATGAAATTTGCTGGTAGAGGCATTTTGTCCATGATGACAAACATCATCAACAACGTTTGTCCAGAAAAAGAGTGCATACAAGTGCAGTTCATTTATTCCTTAAATAATAATAAGTACACTATATTTTTTTATGTTATACGTTAGATTTTTCTTTGTATTTTTGAAAAACAACACTTTTGATTCGGGAAAAAAACATTGAGGCCCAGGATCTCTTAACATTTAGCTTAGCGGTGTGAGAGCGGATGCGGACATTAAAGCGGTGAAGCGGGACAGGTGTGTCGTCTGTGATCGTCTCTTGACCGTAGATCAAATGAAAAGCTCGGCCTTTCTACTTGTGAATGAACACACACTGTAAAACATACTACGCTTTGATTTGACATATTTCGCTCCTCTAGCGTCACGACACGAAGAGAGATCACAGCCTACAGTTGTCTGTTAGGTAACTCGCTATAACTTAACAAGCCATGACTTGGCTCTATCTGGCTTGGCACAGCCCCACTGTGACTAACTGTGACAGAGTGTTGTTTTCATCTATTAATCACTTCGGGAAATCAAAGCAAATCAAAATACTTCAACCTCTTAGCTTCACCCCTGCGTCCACTTCTCGGATTCGACATCTAACTGAGAGGCTTTTATCGCTTAAATACGTTCATTTTACCCACTGTAGCTTTAGTATGAGCTGGATACTTTTATAACCAGCACTAGCTTTGTGTTGCTCACACAGTGTCCAGCCAGGTTTCAGTCTGAGGAGAAACAAGAGGCTCTCATCCAAACACACCTTGGCACAATCAAACACTGGGAACAAAAAGCATTTAAGAAAGGAAACATCTCCTATTGATTATATCTTTTAAAAAAAAAAAAAAAAAAAAAAAAAAAAAAAAGCAGGCGTTGAGCAGTTTCAATTTGTTTTTGCTGAACAAACCCTAAGTCTCTTATTCCCCCTGGATAAGCTCTGAGCCATGTGTGCCGTGATTTAAGCCCAGCTGTGCCTCCCTCCTTTGTGTCAGGACCTGACTTGGGGTCGAAGCCGTCAGTGGGTATTCAGGGGGGCAGCTTTTATCAACTCACTGACCCGGCTCGCAGAGCTGTCGTCGGCTGTCAGACTCACACTTACAGACTCAAACGAAAGACAGGGATTTTAGAGCGTGAACAAAAAAAAAAAAAAGAAAGAAGGGGGGGGGGGGGGATATTTTAATGTTTTTGCATTTCTTAAGACTGAAACAGCATGGAAATGCAATCAGAAAGAGTTGACACACAGATGCAGCAGAATGAAAGAAGGAAACTTGGCAGAGAGAGCTGAATGAGAGAAAGAAAAAAAAGGATGAATTAAGCAGCCCTGAATGCATCTCTTCCCCTCTCTATGCTCCCTCCTCATCTCTTCACCAGCGCTCTCTCTCTCTCTCTCTCTTTCTCTCTCTCCCATGGTGCATCACTCTCTCCCTTTTGTGTGTGTTATTGTATCAATCTCTCACCAACATATTTTTGTCATGATACCACAGTTGTGAAAACCTTGACGAGCTAAAAGGAAAATAGTCATCTCGTCTGATTAAGGTCATTCCTGCTCTTTTGTTACTGTATTAATGCAGGTGAACAGCTGCAACTAGAGGACGAGCCGCCTCCATCCGCTTGTTCCTAGGAAGCCGTGTCACTCTGTGAGAGGTGAAGCTGCTTCTACGTAACTGTTGTCAGAGGACAACAGTTACGAATGAAGATGGAACAGTGTAAATAAAAAGGTTAAGCCATTACAATACGAGTGGTTGTATATTCATTTAAAAAGATCCTAAAGAGCGACATGACAAACTGAGTAAAATGTTTTAAATTTGTTCCATCGACTGTGAACCTGCTGAGTGAGGAAATGAGAGTGTTTAACAAGAAGAGAGAGAGAGGTGGAAATAAACAATTAAGACCTCTTAAAGAGCAGCAGTGAGGCAGCAAAAAGACAGCTGCTCATTACAGCACAATTTAGTGACTTTATGTAGCTTTCTGATAGAAAGAGAATAATTATAACGTAACATTTGTCTGTTTCATACTAGGAAATCTCAAAAAACTGCTCTACATATTTTAAATTAAATTTGGTGCAAAGGAGGGAAAGGAGGAAGTTAGTTTTTGATGCAGATCACACCTCCATGTGGCCATTTAGAAAAGCACTTTTCACACATAACAACTCAACCGTGAAGGCAATGTGGCTAAAACAATTGAATTATCTAGTCAATAGTCATTGGTCAATGAACCAGTCAGCCACAATTTTGATACATGGTTGATTAATGGTTACTGTTGTTTAAGTCAAGCAAACAATGTATTTTTTTTCTGATTCCAGCTTTTCAAATGTAAAGATTTGTTGCATGGTTCTTTATTATCTATGATTTAATTGGGTCTTTGGACTGAAGATGTCTCCTTTGCCCCTCTGAACTTATAGATTGAAAAGTCTAATACTGAAATACTGAAAAGAATCGTTGGTTGTAGCTACACGCCACAATGACTTTACACTACAGATATTCTAAGACTGTTTTCCACCAACGGTTCTACAACAAAATCTTGTTGGCCCTGACATGGCAGCTTTTTTCTGTAATGGCAACAATTAACTCAACTCAACATAAACTGCGATGATTCTCGCCCACATTGTGCAACTGCTGCCCGATTTAAATGACATATCAACATATATTCAAGTGATCCCACAAAGTTTTACAGCATTTCGCCAAATGTGTGGTGCAACCGCAGCTTGATAAATGTAACTGGCTGTAAGTCAGGGGTCATAAGTTGAACTCACTTGAAATTTTGCACAATTCATCTTTGCATAACACGCCCAGAACATTCTCATTGGGATTTAGGTATTTTACTGCAGATCAAAAACTCAGACGCAGATTTAAACGATTTTCAATTGTAGTGGATTATTCAGCCTTGACGGAGGTATCGGTTGCAAATGGCTGCAGGAAATAACGATCACATGATAAGATAATAAGACGCCCTCAAGAAAGATAGTCTCTCAGCAGCTTTTCTTGAGCCGGACAATAAACGCTGTGATTGCTTAGAAGAAAATCTTTACTCAAATACCAGTTAATGCTTTTGATACGAAGAAATTCACTCAGCTGTGCTCATTTGTGTTTTGTGTATATCTGTTTTGAGAGGTGCGTGTGTGAGTGTATGTTTTTCACCTGCAGTGACTGCTAACACCACTGTGTGACACCATGTCGTATCGGTCACGGTTGAATTCACACACAGACACACTTGCTTGCATGCGTACACAAATACACACACGCACACACATACGCGCTAGGTCGGTTCTTGCTGCGCTCACGAGGGCGACTGTCACAAGGGTGACATCACGGGGTAGCATCTGACCTACACACAAACACACAAAACACACTCTCCCTCTTTGTCCGCCTCCCTCTGTTCGCCTCTTCCTTTGTCTTCATATCACCGTTTCTCTTTAAAGCCCATTCCCTCCATTTCCCCCCTCATTAGTCTTCATTCCCTGCATCACTCTTTTCCCCCCTTTTTCCCTCCATCTCTCTCTCCTCTCAGAAGTAGGGCACAGTGGCTCGACTGTGATGCGTTGCAGCTGCAAGCGGTGAGAGAGAGAGAGAGAGAGAGAGAGAGAGAAAGAGAAAGAGAGAGAGAAAAAGGGAGAGGGACACATAGGGGAAAACACAGGAGGGAGGAAGAGAAGCAGGAAGAGAGTGCACACGGTAATGTGTGTGTAGGCAGTTTAATATCTCTTTTAACACACATGCACCCACGCCCACTGCACAGGCCACAAAATTCAGATCAGATCATTTTATCACTTAGTATCACTGTTTAATCATTAATCTAACCAACTTAGTTTAAGCATCTACAATAAAATTACATCAAAATCAGTTTCTTGAACAAGATGAAAACTAGAACAAACAATAATCTAATTTACTCCCACAAAACACAACAAGGAGAAATCTGAATTCTTCCTCTATTGACTGAAGCCTTCCTTTCACTGCAGCTAATCCATATCACACTCTAAATAAAACCGTTTGAGCTCAGTTAAAGACAACAGACGTCATGTACAGGATCAACGTGCAAGTTTGATACAGTTGTAATGTTTAAAATGATGTTATATTGTCCCTGAAAAACACATCTGTGGTGACGAGATTGTGTTTATTTTTGTAATAATAGAGTAGTAAGTAATAACACGGTTGTGCAATTAGTTCTACTCTAGTGCGTAGTAGTAGCACCAATACTGAGCTGTACATTCACCCAAAATCTAAATGAAGCCACTCCAGCTGCTACTGAACAATGAGAGACAAATAGCTGCTTAAAGCTGTAATCAAACCACAAGCTGCATTGGTAATTATCCACCAGAGATCTTTTAATTTTATATGAGCTGAAGCAGAGCAGCCAGTTTCCACTCCATATCGCTGTCATCTTGTGGAAAATTTGGGGGGCCTTTACTTTGGTCTTTAATTGATCTGTTTCAATGTTCCTTTCACTGACCGCTGATGTTGTGTAACAACACGTGTTAGATAACATCAGTTGCTCGAGAAAAATCACTCATCCAGAAAAAAAGTTGTGGTTGTGGTGGAGATATCGGGCTAATCTGTGCCACATGGTCATGGCCCTTGAGGAACCATTCTAGCGTTGTGGCTCTGAGGATGGCGATGGTGGTCTGTCACTAAGTCACGTCTTTGGTCTAGACTTCAATATTTGAACAACTATTAGGTGGATTGCCATGAAATTTTGCACAGAGATTCATGGTCCCCAGAGGATGTATCCTATCTACTTTGGTGATCCTCTGACTTTTCCTCAAGTGGCACCGGCAGGTTTGGTTTTAAAGCAACATTCTTTGACATCTATTGGCTCAATTACCATGAAATTTGGGACAGACATTCATGGTGCCCAAAGGATGAATCCCAAAGACTAGTGATTCCCTGACAGTAAAAAGTTGCAAAACTACTGACACTCCCATTAGCCTCGGGTGTAAATTTTTTTTTAGTGCGAATTAACAAATATTAGCATGCTAACACGTTAACTATGATGGTGAACGTGGTAAACATTACACCTGATAAACATCAACATGTTTGTCACTGTCAACACGTTAGCATGCTGATGTTAGCCTTTCGCACAAAGAACTGTTTAGCCTCACATCACCCTTCATAACTTTCATGCCGTTCAATTTAAATACCGAGGCAACGCAGCGAGAACTAATGACAGATGCTGCAGGTGGTTCTCCAAACATACTTGAAATGAAGAAATTACTACTTGATCAAACTGTTAATCATAATGTATAATGTTAGTCTTTACTGTCTGGAGATATAATATAATTAAAGGTGAGAACATAACTTTAAGTTTAGTACACAGGATTGGTATTTATGCATTAGCTCACAGATGATCAGTTAAGCAATGAGAGTTGAATTACACAGCTGGAATTCAGCTGACCTCGACTGATACTCTACAAATGGAACTATATATACAATACTGAGCTGCACACAAAGAGAAGTGACTGATCGCACTGTGTGTTCGTCTGTCACACACAAACAAACACTTATCATCCATCTGTGCGACACACAATCTTGGATGTAGCTGTGCGCACACACACACACTGACAGAAGGCACACACACACACACACCCGTATAATCAAACACTACATGCATACAGACCCTCCCGACAGACAGCACCACTGAGTACATCAATCCGATTCGCTTCTCCAACAACACACACCCACGCATGGAGACACTTACTGATTTTATCCTCGGCTTGGGAGAAAGGAAAGCAGCACAGCTGACCCATGGCGCCTCCTTCCCTCTCCTCCTGTTCTCCTCTCCCTGTTGTTCCCCCCTTTTTTTTTTCCTCCTCTCTCCCCCTTGTTCTAAGACAGACAGATGGAGCGAGAGAGTCCTGCTTCTGTCTCTCCCACTCTTTCTCTCTCTCTGTCTCCTCGTTTGTGTCACTCTTTCTCCTCCCTAGAAGGACAGGCGGACTGGCGAGGATGGAGGCAATAAAAAAATAAAAAATAAAACCCTCCCTTTTCCCTGTGTGCAGCCCGAAGAAGCCGGGGTAAGGCAGCAGACGATGAAAAAAAATGAACGAGTGGCTCCTTGCTCTCGCTCTACTTTGCACTGACAGGGAGGAGGGGTGTGTGTGCGTGTGTGTATCAGGGAGAGAGAGAGAGAAAGAGAGAGAGAGAGAGAGAGAGAGAGAGAGAGAGAGTGAGAGAGAGAGAGAGAGGAAACAGGAGAGCTGGAGTGTGTGTGTGTGTGTGTGTGTGTGTAGGAGACAAAAAGGCAAAAAGAGTGTTGTTTTTAATATGAATACAAATTAGCGTGTGGAGTGGGGAAAGCAGAGGAGGGGTATGTGTGTGTATAAGATACAAAGTGTGTGTGTTTATGGAAGTGTGACTGAAAGGGGACAGAGGAGGATGAGGAGGAGGGGTATATTGTGCGAGCAAGCTTGATTAAGTGTGTATTTATGAAAGAGACAGACTGAACATGCTCAAGAGTGTGGAAAGTGTGTGGAAGAGGAAAAGGGAGCGGTGTATACAAGGAGACCGCAGACACTACTGTGTGTGTGTGTGTGTGTGTGTGTGTGTAGAGGAGGAGGGGGGGGCTACAAGCTCCACCTCCCCTCGTCACTGTAGCTTGAATAATGGTTGCTGAATAGCCGGGAGCTGCTGCCTGCTACTGCACGTATCTGCGTTATTTATGAGACGTGTGATGGTATTTTGTAGGGGTCAAATATTCCCAAAAGAATAGAAAAAAAATTAATTAAATTCATTTAAACAATTAGGTCAATTTCAGGGTTAAGTATAGATTATGGTTGAGGCGACGGTCAGGTGTGTAGATGAAGATTTCAGGGTGAGGGTCAAGGATTTATGGAGACATAAGGAGATTATGAGCAGTTGCAGAAGATGTAATGAATAACCTGACTTATACTCTCCTAACTATTGTGACTGTGGTTTTTCACTGTTTGTTGTCAAAGCTTGGAAATAAACGTAACTATGCCTAAAAATATATGTTGTATAAATTATTTTTAATGCCGAAATGATTAGTTGATTACTTTTATTATTCAAACTGAAAAAAAAACTTAATTCATTAATTTGAAAATTGTTTAAATCACAAACAACAAGGTATTTTTTTCATTGTTTTTATATCCTAACAAACAACAAACATATATGTCTTTTGCATTTGAACTTTTTGACAGACAAAACATACAACTGAAGACAGACTCAACGGTTCATTGTTAAAGAAAATAATTAGTAGTTGGGACACAAATGATTGTTATTAATTTGACAGTCTCTTTTATCTGTTGATAGCTCATCCTTTGATAAATGTAGTCTTGCCTTTGATAAGGGATTCCCAAGTGGAACAGCAGGATCAGAGTCAGAGATGATACCCGGCAGATATCAGAAATTGTAGTAGACGAGCACATCCAATAAACTTCAAACAGGTGCTGGACCAAAGAAACAATGCACAAAAGAAAAATAAAAGTCTAGTGGATGTCTACTAAAACTGAATCAAAGGGAGCTAATTTCATCTTTCTTTTGCTAATACCTGACAAATATCATTCATTTGTTGATCCACATTTGGTTGGGTTACATCATCTGACAAACAGGCCTTGTGACACTTTGGTAAAAACACTGAACAGCACAGTGTTATGAGTGAGTAAACATCTAAACAAGCCCAGAACTGTCCTCGTTGAGTTCCTGGTTGGGTTTTCTCAGTCCCATCATTGTTTTTTTTATGTGTTTACCATCCCTCAATTGATGCAGTGTTGGTAGTATCACTTGAATACTGGATTTGCATAATGAGAATAGCTGACCAGTTGCAGTTTACATCCATGTCTGTCCAGACTCATAATATTTGTAGTAAAGACTTTGAAGGAATTTAATAAAAAGGTATTAAGTGTATTTTTCCTCGTATGTGTTCACATGCTTGACCAATAAAACTGATTCTGATAGATAACAAAGCTGTAGATGATGCTGTTTCAGATATGTACGTTGCTGCAAAGAAGCTACAAATTCTAAAATGTGGATAATTCACACACATCTTCAATCCTGCAGCACAGAGGATCAATACAATCACCACAGTTTCAAGGTGGGCGTCCAAGATTGGTGTCACCGATTCAGTATCCGACAAATCAAATGTGAAATATGGTCACAATGTCCCCTTCTGTTCTGTTCCTGAGTTATGGTGTTGAATACTGTCCAGAAAAGTGTTTTTGCAGAACATTATGATGTCACAGTCAAGTTGACCTTTGACCTTTTGGTTTCCGGTCATGCGGGAGGCATAAAAAAAGAGAAAGATTTTTTCCCATCTCCTGCTGTTGCATTGATTCTACTGTTGGCGAAGTGGAGTCAAAGTATGATGACGGCACCCTGACAACAAAAAGCTAAAACAACAACCAGAAGAAAAAAAGCAGCAAAAGCAGTGTAGCTGAATTTTAAGGGACAGAAAGGAGAAAGGAGCGGATTTTTTCTTGGAAAACATACTTGAGTAAGAATGAAAAGGATGCTGCATTCAAACTACACTTAGAAGGACCAATTATTCTAAAAAGTTACTTAAGCACATCCCTCAACCTGTGCTCCGCAACTGTCAGCAGCCTAGTTAGCATTTCCCTGAGGGCAAGCTGGTCGCCACAAGGTCAGGCGCATTTTCAGTCACATTTGGCCATATTTAAGGTATAAAAAAAAAGCTGTTTGTATGTTGAAAAACCTAATCTGGAGCTGCTCAGTGGCCACTGGACCAGTTGGGGTTAAGGGCCTTGTTAACAAAGGAGGGGCAAGAACTTCTTCCTCACTTTCCCCACCCTTATCATCCTGCCAGTCCCAAGAATTGAACGGGTGACCCTCTGGTCACAAGCTCTCTTCTCTAACCTTTAGGCCACTACTGCATATGTGAGTATGTAGCACTGTATGAAATGCAGGTAAGAAGGTGATTAGAGGCACTGCTTTTCAACCAGAGGGGCCTTGGTTCAAGCCCTCTCCCCGGCCCTCTTCAGCAGCTCTGCTGATGAGCCCTTGAGTGAAACAATGATTCTCTACCAGTACCAAGGATGCTTTTTTTGGTAGCTGCATGTGTACAACCCTACAGAGAGGAGGCCTAATTAAAAACACATCTCTCTTCTCTGCTCTGCAGGATTAATGAAGGATTATAAACAAGGGGTAAGGGGATGTGAGTGCAGGGGAGATATAAAAGCAAACACACACACACACACACACAACTAAACCACATACATTGTGCTGCGTTATGCACTGAGCTCAGCTGCATGAGTAGACAGTAGTGTGACTGTTGTCCTGTCTCCAACAGCAGCATTCAGCTCACAGCTGCCACTTCACACACAAAATGCTTTTGCTCGTTCACACATACACACGGACGTGCAGCTGTGATGACTGCTATTTGAGGGGCTTAAGTGTTGTCATTGACGAGGCCCGATTGCTATTGAGCATCAGTTATGCTGTATAAAACCCCTACGTGGTCATGAACACACCCATCATCTTTGCATACACACAGATATAATCTTAGTGATTTGTCTGTGTGTATGATCCTGGAATTTTTAATGGTAAACAGAAAGCAGGTTATCATCATCATTCAAATGCAAAACAATCAAGGCCAGGCTTTTAAAAATATGCTGAAATTTCTGGATATTAAAATTCTTCTGTAGATGCTGCTTTTCTACTGGTTCAACTATAAAACATCTGTCGTTTTATGGACTAATCGACATGGAATAAATATGAATGCTATATGTTATATAAATATAACATGCAAGTTTGTGAGCACCTTTCAAGGCCACACTAAGTGAACTTTCATTCGAGCGCCATAATGCAGAGAGAGAAAGAGAGAGAGAGAGCTACAGAAAAAACTAAAAGTGTTGACTCTGTTCAGCTGAAGGTCAACTCATGGTGCCTTGGTTCTTAGTCACAAGACAAGTTGTGCACACAAAGGAAAAAGATGACTGCATGATGCAGATAGCAGACTACAGTCTCCTTTAGAGATATGGCTGACTGTTTATCTCAATATTCCTATGAATAATTAACAATGGATATGCTAACATACACATAATGCATACGCTATTATGTGACAGCGCAACAACAAGCACATGCATGAATTATGTTAAACTTATGACCTGAATTTCAGTTTTCAGTTCAGCATCTACACAAATGAAACAAGGTGTTGTGTCCATCATCACGACACACACTGGAAGTCATTTTATTTTCTAGTATAATAAATCGCTCCCAATCAAACCACTGCACATAGTTCATTGTGTTGGTGGCCTTGCCATAAGCTCCTCAAATTGTCGTTAACAACTGCTCAACGCTCCCCTGTTCTTCTTTTATTTTCTTTTTCGCAGTCAGAAAAAGATTCACTTCTGTGCAGTTGAGGATTGTTTGTCACAGAGGTGTAAATTTTCCATATAGATTCCTGATCTTCTCTGGCTGTCGTCTCAAAAGGGAATAAGCCTGCCATTTGGCTGGATTTTCACCGTATAAATTCAAGCACACTAAATCCGAGTGACAAAGAAAAAGATTATTTATATGCATGACACATTTCGGGCAGGATCCTCTACCAAGCTAACTCAGCTAAGATTTGTAGCACACGGTGAGGTGCTTCCATTGTTGGGGTTTTGTGGAGTTCAGCAACAGGTGCGTTTGTAAAATAGCATTGATATTTAGCATTAAGACAACTAGAAACAACACTTGTAGTGTGCAGCTTTGGGTGGACGTGTGTGGTGTATAAAGCTTGTTGTCTCTCTCACACACACATACACACACCATGAATACTACAGACTTCATGCTGTTCATTGGTTTATTTAAAATCAATTTGTTGAATGTAAACTGCATTTCTCACATGCGTTCATGCTCCGTCAGCGTCCACTCACACTCCGGTGAACAAACTGACATTTAGTTACTTTCTGGGAGGGACGTGACTGCACTGTGTTATTTTTATGTGCTCATCCGGGCAGTTCAAGTTGTTAAAGCCTCTCTGGTTCAGTTTATGACTGCAGTGGTCTTCTTCCAGTGCTGTGGATTTTTCATACTTAGATCTTTTGAGAGTGTTTGCATTATACTGCGGCGGCATTTCGATTTGCATCAGAAAAAGAGTAAACTGTGGTCATTTTTATGTTACTTTTGACTCATAACTTCTACTTTTTTCACATAACATAAAGACTTAAAATTTAAACAAATTAGATCATGTTTCTTAATACCACTGGTATTCAAAGCTTACATTTCCTGGCTAATTATTTTCTCTTAAAATGTTTGACAGAGCGGATCTAAATAAATGTTCTAAATGTTCAACACTGGAATAAAATGTTTAGAGCAGAGCCAGGCAGAGAAACAGATGGAAACAGATGGATTTTTTGGGGGGTGGTGGTGGTGGTTTGGGTTGATTCTCATCACATCTGACACAGAAAACCAGAGGGATCATTCTCTCTCTCTAAACCCCCATCCAATCTTCCTCTGTCTGTTGTTGTACTCTGCTATTATTCCCTCTCCCTTTCTTTCCATCTATTGCCGTCTGATTCCTTCATTGCTTGACCTTTGTCGGCCTCCTTTGCCCTCCTTTTAATATCAAATTTCAAATCTCTCTTCTGTTTAATGTCACCTTCATTCAGACCCTCGATTTTCTCGCTCGGTCTGTCTGACCGGCCATCCTTTCTGCTCTTCTCACCATCGCTATCTCCCTCTATTTAATTCTACTGCCTCTGTTAGCCTGTTCTCCTTTTTCCTTTGTCCCTCTCTGTCATTCCTTTCTCTCTCTCTCTACTCATTCATCATTCTTGTTTAATCTCACTCGCTTCTTGCTTTATCCTCTTCGATCTCTCCCTCGCTTATCCTTCCATCCTCCTATCTGCTCGGTCACCGTTTCTTTAGTTTGCCTTTCCTTCTCGCTCTCATCTCTAGCTCATCCTTCTGTCCTTTCTTCTTTCATCTGCTTAATCTCGCTCCAGCCCCTGTTCTATCCTCTTAACATTCACTACTGCAAGAGCTAAGTTCTCAGGTGTTTATTCTTTGCTGCACTCACTGCAGATTTAGATAGGAGCATGAGATTACATACTAGCTTGGTGCTAGGTCTATACAACAAGTTATTATGCTTCACTTGCTCCTGGAACTTCTTCAGGACCCTACAGATGGCAACTGGTCCACAAAATCCTTCCCAAGTCTCATAAAGAGTATAATTCCAGGATCAGACTACACAATATTTATTACTTTGACAAACAGTCAGATTCAGTCAAAAATGACTTGGCCCAGAGAGACGGCAGACTACACGTTAAAACACGTCGTCTCTCTTGACCTCTGTGAGGTAAATAAGTGATCGTGAAGGAGGTGCCACCAAGTACACCAACATCATTCGTCTTTTGCTTCATCATGTTTTACAGTCGGGCAGAGAAGAGCAGTCTGCACTCTTATTTGTCACAGAGCATGTTGTGCAAGTTGTCCAAAGCAGGCAAGAGAAGGCAAACAAACTGTATCTCCTGATATGACACACTGCTTCATATAAAATGAGCAACTGTCAGACTCATTTTTGTTCTCAATGACCCACATCTGTCAGGTCATTATGCTTATATCATGCAGTCTGATTCTGGCACAATGTGATACAACTTGCTCCATGCAGTCAAAAAAAAGTTTGAATTTAAAGGAGCTGAAGAGAGAAAAACACCCGACAACCGGCCAATTAATGCTACTGTCAAGAGTTCTTATTGCTGCAATTCACATTCAATCAAAGCTTTTAATTTTTTTTTACAAAGAATAGCTGCCCTTCCTGTTGAGATTAACAGTAATATTTCTTTCCATCAAAGAGCACTTTATTCATTTGTGTAATTATACTTTGAAATGCCTTTCAGAGTATGAAATTACTTCAACCTCAAGAGTGTTAAAATGCAATTCTGCTATGACCAAACAAACTTAGGCAACGCTTCTGTGGTGAGAAGAATATATGCGACACTGCAACAAAGGCCTCTTTCAGATACTTGCCGTCTTAGTAATGAATCAGAAATTTAGATGATTAGAGGGAAGAGGCAGAGAGAGTGAAAGGGAGCGAGGGAGGGAGCGGCAGAGGCTGGAGGGATTTCAGAGTCTATTCAATACAATTAATTATTAGAAACAAAGCCAGTAGTGATGTGCCAATCTTTTCATGATGGACGCCTTAAAATAATACCACATAGAGCCGTCAAAATACTTGAGGCTCATTGGTTTTGGTTTTTACTGTTTTCCTGCCTCTTTAGACCCAGAAGTTGTTGTGTTTCCTGCTGCAAAAAAAAGACACGAATCAGCACTGTTAGCAATAAAAGAGGTCCTCATGTAATGATGACAGCTCAGAAAATACCTCTGGTTATGTACTTTGAAGAGATAAATAAGGAAGGAAATGCAAATGAGTTGCTGAGTCTCAACAAAAAAATATGTTTGCGCTGCAAATGGTGTTTTTATAATAATTTTGCCTCCTGGATTTTTGTATAATTGATTTTTTTTAAATCCAATTTTCCACTGTAATGAAAGAAATTCCTGTCATGTTCAGCATAGAAAGCAAACCAGTTATTTTTTTTTTTTTAGTATTAGTATAAATAGAGTAGATCTGTCTTTCGATGTTCTTTTTTATACGACTGTAGGTGTACTCTCCAAACAACAAAACATGTTCATAGTTCAAATAAGAAAACAGGATGCTCTCAAAATGCTGTTTCACTGTGGAAACTGACAGCGTTTACCCTGCTCTAGTATACTCTATATATTTTTGAGCAAATCTTGACAGTGTCCATCACACCATATTTCACATTCAAGTATCAATAATCCTTGAATGTGTTGCAGTTTCCTGATTCAATATGTCTCCAGAGAGAAATTAGCCCACTTAGATGCAAATTAGTGAATCGCGTCATCTGGCACTCTTGGCTGTCGACTGGATAACGAGCACTGCCAAAGACTCGATATATGAGGAAAGAAGTAGAGCAGCACAGTCTGTACGAAAGTGAGCAACCTTATCTTTAATAAAATGCCACAAAGGTCACAGAGCAACGAATCATCTTCATTTGTCCATGCGTGCATCTGTTTGAGTGCATTTGTGTTGGCGTATGTTTGTGTCTCTGAGCTGCTGTATTCAAGTATTTATGCCTGCATGTGATTCTTTATGTGTATCTGTGGGTTAGAGTGTATTCTATTGTAAATACCAACAGGGCATGGCAGGAGCTGTACCTACCAGTCTACTGAGAGCATATTATCACCACTTTACAGGTCAACAGGAAATGTCACACTGACAATTTGTTTGTGTGTGTTTGTTTATGGCCAACTCTTTTGGTTTGTCAACTCCTCACTTGCTGGAAACTCGCTCTTCACTGGAAAAAACATCCATTTCAGGTTAACTGAGGTAAAGTATAAATTTCATCCTTCAAAATTTTCCCAACAAGGACCTTCTGAGGCGAGGTGACAAGTGACAAGGAGACTTGTCACCACAGCATGGACCTATTATCTATCTCTCTCACTCACACACACACACACACACACACACACACGTCTATTATTATCTCCATTTCCAACAGAGCAGTCTGTGGAGAGAGAATGAGAAGAGACTCGAGTGCGTTTATCAGCGACCTACTTTTGCCATCAGTCCAAAGAGAAGTGGACAGGGCATCATAATATTTTCGCTTTTCGTCTTTAGTATTTAGCCCTGAGGACAGAAAAAAAGATAGATGTGAGAGCAGGACAGAGAATTATGTGATGAAATAATCCTAATTTACAAGTACAGCTCAAAGAATTTGTCTGTTAAAGCACCGCTGCGCTAGAAAATGTGCTTCTCGTGGATGTTTGAGCTTCACCGTGCAGAATGATGTACTGTATGTCTTATGTTTGGGAAATTGTGATGATATTTTTTTCTTTTTGACATTTCATTAACTAAACAATGAACTGATTGATCTAGAAAATAATTGGCAAACTAATCGCTAATGAAAATAATCCTATTCACATTCGTTCTGTTTATTCTAGCTACCTCCTCCTTTCCCCCCGCATACAAACATGTACTGTGGATTATGGGATTAACACACACACACACACACACAAATACGCACACACAAAATCCGAAACTGACCTCGGTGCACTAACGGAAAAAGCACACTGAGCCTCGGTGGCACCCTGTGAGTAACAGGGATGCAGAGTGAGATAAACCTGACATGAATCCGTTTAAACAGTTACCATCTCTTTCTCTGGTGGAATTAATACAGCTTGATAGGATAATATCATGTAAAGCAGCAGCATCAAACAAGTGGTTTATGTAGAAGAGATAAAGGAGATTCATAAAAAAAAATGCCAACCAAGCACAGTCAATATTATCTCATCAATACAATGATGTTTATTCAATATTTTATAAGCAATTTGGCTTCCAGAGTTTATTGAAAATGAACAAAATGTAATAAGGATTATAATTTTAATTATTCATGTTATTAGCGGTTTTCTCTTAATTGAGTATGAATTTTTTATTCCCCACTGCATTGCTGTCTACACTGAGCAGTAAGGCTGCTTTGTGCTGGCTGAGTTTCCTACAGAGAGTGTGATTCCACCCATCCTCACATTGAGGGCGGATGAGCGCTGCTCATCATTGCTTTAAATTATAGAGATTTACAGCTCTAGTACAGATGCCAGCCATACTTAAACCGTACGTTTTTAGATTGATGGATTTTCCTACCTTCAGTGCTGCTGCTGCAGTGGCACGCTGAAAAAACTGACTTAGACATTTTCTTCTCTGAACAAAACTTTTTTCTCTCATTTTTGTCAAAGTTTTGCTATTGCTGCATGTGATATGCTCCTGAAAGAAGAGACTCATCGAAAAGTTATTTCTTGTTGGTGTGTTTAAGTAAGGAATTATGCCTTCAACTAAAATTTATTGCATGCTTTGGAAATAATCTATGCTAGTTTCTTGGCATATTCAGTCATGACATTAAAGGAAAATTCTGGTTTATTTAAACCTGATGTATCTCCCACAAATGTTGCAGTTGTGACTCTGTGTTGCAGATCCAGATTGAGATTTGGGTGAATGAGGCCTCCTACTGCTTTAGAAATAAACATGATTTTTAATTGAATCGCTTGAAAAGTTTGTTTGTGAGTCTGCTTGAAAGTAAACACAGGAACTAGATGCCTGTAGGTTTGAATAAACCGGAATTTTCCTTTAATAATGATAAGTTACCGTCATCCGACTTATCCACATCTACAGCAGGAAACTTGCACAGAACATCTGGCACTCCAAGTTTTTTTTTTTTTTACACGCTGTCTAGGTTGTGTTGTAATTACTAGTTCATTTAACTGATGCAACATGTTTTGTTCCTAGTTCAACACAAGTGGCAATGCGCCTTAATCGGCTGCTCCTGTAAAAGCTACTAAGTGCTGACTCAAAGACAAATCCCATGAAGAATATCCAAACTTCTCATTTAAATTCCAGTTTTTTCCATTCCTTGTAATAATGTGTGTCTTGGTGGTGATTTTGAGAATCACTGCGTTAAAAAAAATAAAAATAAATTTAAAAAAATCAGTATTATTCTTATATTTTATAGTTTAATGATGGCATCTGTACAGTTAGTCCTCCTTACATGGAAATGGATAACTTGTTTCCATGTAGACAATCCAATGACCTCATCTTTAACAATGTTTGCAGACTCTGAACAACAACCCACATTAGTTTCCTGCTGAAGTTTCCTTCTCATCTAACTTAGAAACATGTGTTTGTTAAATGAGCCACCAAACTAACATTCTTTGAAGAAAAGTGGCTGCTAAAGTAAGTTTGCAGGCTGGACAGACTAGCATATTAAACTGCATGTTTTACCTGAAAATGTCACTTTTGTCCATTAAGAAGCTGATATGATCTTTACTCTTTAATGCCACTCCGAACGACACACTGTCTGCCAATGGCATGCAAGCTACAGCACAAGATTGTTTACTTTGCCTCTTGATCCCCTGCTGCGGCTCAGCCTGCCAGCTGCTGTCAATCAAACACAGACACGCACCTCAAGATGCTGCGATGAAAAGGCGCCTTACTGACATTTCACCAAAGACCTTATTTTCTTCATTTTAATGGAAAAAAAAAACTTTTGTCATTACATTTAAAAAAAGCACATTGATGTTATTTATAAGGATGACGGAATGTGATTTCAGCTGGACTTCAAGGCTGAAAGAGAAGTATGTTTACATTGAGACTGTGTAACTGAATAGCAGCTGCAAGAGGCATTTACAGGATAATAGCAGATTGAATTTCACTTCATTTCCCAAGATTAATTTGATTCTGATTCAACAACATTAGGTAACCTGTCTCAGAGGGAAGAATGTGTTATTCTTTCTTTTAAATTTACATAATCTCCTTTTAATACTTGTAATATTCTATTATATTATAATATGATATTAAGTTCACAGCTCTGAGGGTGACAGATTTTTAACTCTCACTCACAGACAGCAAGCATTACAACTTCATATTTAAACCTTTCACATTACAACACTCTAGTGTAGATGTTGCATTATAATATCAGTGTTCAGCTATACCTTTCATGCATTTTATAATATGTATTGTTGTGAAAAAAAAACTACTTGACAAAAAACACAAGCTTTTTGATGATGAGAAGTGTGAGGTAAACATCCCTTTGCTCTGTCTCTCACTCCCACACACACACACTGTCGCTCTTTGTCTCTCACAGACAGCCCAGTGATCCACAAAACATTGTGACAGCCTAGTTCCACTAACGCTGACAGCCCACAACAACACACACACACACACACACACACAAATACACAGAGCAATTAGTGTAGCTACTTGACAGTGGGAATCGGGTAGTCCCTGTCTATCCATAACACTGTATATATTCATATGCATGAGTTTCCATGTGCTTATACTTGGATGTAAACACTAATCCTGCTGGCTCCATGGTAACACACAATCATTAGTGAGGTGATATCCTCATTCTGTATGCTCGACTCTCTTTTTATTTTCCAAAACAAATGACGAATGCGTTCCTGATGTACACAGAAAGACGGTCTTGTTGATGTTTGGTGCAAACCTAAATTGAGAACATATTATCTGATGAAAAACAACTACAGTGTGGAGCTTTATGTGAAGCAGAATTTACCCAAAGATCTCTGTGTTATGTTAACCATTAGAAACAGGCAGGTTTACTGCTCTCCTTAAAGAGAAAAGATTATGTTTGCTATGTGATTTAGGAAAGACTGAAGACAAAGTACATTTTATGTTTTATTGCTCATTACATGATGATTTAGAGACTTCACTATTTAGTAAAATGTCCTTATTACCTGATGAATTTGATGGTGATTGTAATAAATTTTAGCTGTGTTTCAGGAAGGGAACCTTTTGTGTAGCTGAATTTATTTGTACATTGGACAAAGTTCTTTGTTTGCAATATAATGTATGTAGTTTTGTCTAATGTTTCATCACTGCAACTGTATTTTGGTGTCTTGTAAGTCTGTGTGTGCTGGGCCCTTCTATGTGCATGATTCAATAACTAACTATTCATGTATATTTGGATATTGGTGAGCCTGATTGACAAATTTGCATATATCAGTTTTTGTGAATAAAACCATTTATATTACATCACTGCAGATCCCCCAGTGTTTTCATTGCATTGGGATTAACATTTTCCTTTGACAGAGCTGTTTAAAATAAAATACCCAAAATACCTTTAACATGTAAACATGAAAGAAGATTATCCCAATATTAAGGCATAATGGTGCAACATCAAGCTTTCCTTTGGCAAACAGTGATAAATGACGTGATGATGATGATGACAGTGATGTTTTAGTTTTTCTGTTGACATACAGGGTTGTTGATCACCAGAGAACTGGTTTGAATGTGACCACAAACCAGACTAGCTATTAGTTCAAAGCAAAGATTTTACACTTCATTCGACATGGATGATACAGTTCCTGTTTTCAAATGTGTTTTTGAAAACCTCCTGCAAAACAAATCCTGCAAAAGCCACAAGTTCTGCCTCCAATCTAAGTGGGCCAAGTTCTACCTAAACACCCTGTGAAATGATGCAACACTTACCTCTTACCTCAAGAGTTCTACTTAGGTCTTTTCCCTCTGCATGCCTTTTAAAGCAAAGCTGTTTCAGTGATTAAATTGTATTACAAACATTGATTTTTTTTTTTAAATCTCTTTCAGACATCTGTCATTAGGAAACAGGAGGCAGCACTGCATTTGCCATTATGGCTGCCAATCGATCTTGGCTCACTACAGTCACAAAGCCTAAACACTTGTTGCATTTAAAATCCCTCTGTGCCCCGTTGTTTCTGCTAAAGCAACACCGCATGAAAAGCTGTGCGACAATTGATTCTGACAAGTTGTTTTATCTGTGGACACACAAAACCGATATATTCAGAAAATGATCTTCCTGTTTTCTTGTAGAGATAAATCCTCTGTTGTCTTTTTGCAGGCTGTTAGAAGCTCCCATCATTTTCTAGACACTAGAAGCCCAAAGATGCTGCTCGACTGGCTGCATCCCAAGTCCCACTGTGGTCAACAGCACCATCTCAAGTTCTTGTGGGGCTACACAGTAACAAACTACAATGATAAAAAGCCATTCACAAACTCTATAAGAAAACAGCACAATGATGCAATACAGAAACCTGTTAATTCTGCAACATACTGATCTGATCACATTTTGTGTGTTTCAGAATGGAGACTGAATATATATGCACATGCTCCCCATCAAATTTTAAATTGAAGTGTGCCATTTCCTCCATGCTCCACTACTACACACCAGGAGATTCTTGTTCTGCTGCATCTCTGCACCTCAATTGTTCAACTTTTTAACTGCATACTGCAGTTTCTCCAAGCCCATCAGCACTGCATTCATTCAGTTGCTCTTTCACTATGGTTCCAAGTTTTGAAAGAGCTGGCAGGGTGACACTGTCTGAACTGGGCAGTGATGGAAATGGAAAGAAGCTCTCCAGCACTCCCATGGTGTTTGTTCAGGCCAGTTAGCCTCTATTTTTGATTCTGCTAAGCACAGGAAGTGTTTTACATAAAAATGACCTCCAAGTCTGACCACCAGCATAACAAAATAACTCTCAGCCAGATTAATCTGGCTGAGATAAATAGCAAATTGATGGTAAATGGACTGGAAATGGAAATGGAGATTTATACAGCGCCTTTCTAGCCTTCCGACCACTCAAAGCACTTTGCACTACATGCCAACATTCACCCATTCACATATACACATTCATACATTGATGGCAGAGGCTGCCGTGCAAGGTGCCAACCTGCTCATCAGGAGGACTTTCTGATACTCATTCACACTCACACACAGCCTGGCACAAGACCACTTCGACATGTGAACTGGAGGAGCGAAGCGCCACTCCTGATTAGTGGACGACCCGCTCTACCTCAGAGCCACAGCCTCATGTGCACCAGAGATGACAAATAAAGTAAATAAATTAAAACTTTATCTGCCAGCAAGCGTTGCCCAACTGCTACATCTACGGACAGCAAAAAGCTGGAGAAACTCCCTCTCCTGTGTGTGAGCAAACAGCCCCCTCAGGTGGCTCAATGTTGCACTTGACAGCCAGATACATAGCGCACACACACAAAGTATGTCTCTGTTTGTGTGTGCGTACTAACCAAGCTGTAGTGAAGTCTCTGTGTGGTAATATCCGTCTTGTTGTTTCTTTTTCAGCATGGAACAAAGATCCACCCGCTCCACTGTTTGGTCTCCGAAAAACCTGAGTGTTTCAGTGAGAAAGAAAAAAAAAAAGACAGTGAGGGAGCGAGAGTGATGGTGCCCCTAGCAGGAAGTGATGACAGATGTCAGTCATCATGTAGTTAGTCACTTGACAGCTAGGAGCTTTTAAATTTGCCATTTTTTTCTGCACTGTATAAATCGACCCATGCACACATTTTCATTCTAAAAACTAAAAAAAAACAGAGCCATCACAAAACGTAGTGTTACTGTACACATTCAAGCAACTGATAAGATTGTTTGAATGTGTACTGAACTATTTTAAGGCAGAGGTGAGTCAGACAATGTCAGATCTTTGCCAAGAGTTAGATCTGGATTTGCTACCTCAGGGAAACTAATTCAATTCAGATGTGGTTCTTTACGTTACTACTTACTGTCCTGAAGACTTGATTACATCTATAGTTTAATAAGAATGAAGCATGGAAATATTATACAGTGTCATACTACACTTATTATAGAATACTGATCTTTTGCTATATGGAAAAACGAAGCACCTACCTGTTTGTATAGCTGGAGTAAAGGGCTGGGTCCACACGCTTTATTCCCTGAGAGAAATAAAGGACTGTTTATATCAAGTTTAATATACTTTTCAGGACATGCACATTCATTCTTGACACACACAAACAGAAAGATAAACACAAACCGACCATGGAAGGACAAGAGTACCGTCCGGCAGGCGCCAGGCAGGATAAGATGTCATCAGGTGTCAAAGGAAAACAAGATGCTGTCCTTCCTCTGTCTCTCCTTCTGACCACTGCTCATCTGCTCGTCTGAGCTTATCTTTCTCTCCTTCCTAACTCTTCTTTCTTTATCTATTTTACACCCGTTCCCTCCCTCTACCAGTCTCCTTTCTCCTCATTTCTTTCCCTTACCCCCACCAATCAATCACCATATAAGGCTGCATTCACACCAAATTAGGCAGTGCAGCGTTCAGCCGCAGGGTGGATCGGAGGTGTGTGGGTGTGTTTATTTGTGCTCTAATAGGTAACTACTGTGAAACAATCAAAAAATAAAGTTTTATTCATCTGATTCACCGGCTTTCTCTCTCAGCAGCTTGATCATAGCTGCTCTCTTTCTCTTTTCTCCAAAAGTTGACTGTGGCTCAACTTTCCAGTCGCAGTCTGATACTCCGCCACATTGCCCAAAATGGCCACAGCCGAGCTGCACTACCCCCATTCAAATGAATAGGTCGACTGGCGTTTTCGCCATACCACCTGATTTGGTGTGAATGCAGCCTAATGGTTGTCTCTTAACCTGATATCATAAAGTATACACTTAAGTATTCATTTAATTATCTTTTAAAATACCACAGCAGTAGTGGTGGTGGTGGTATGTTATTTCTGCTAGTAGTTTTGGCTGGTGAAATAATTTGGCATCTCACTATTGGATGACACATTTAGCAGCCACTGAGAGGAAAATGAGGGGAATGAAGAGGACAGCTGGAAACCAAAGAACACCACTGCAGCTGTTTGGCAGTTCTGTAAAAGCGAGCTAATGAAAGCTTCAAAAAAAAAAAGTCTTGGCAAAGGATAATAATTTGAAACCTCTGACATACAGTAATTGGTGGAAGTGAATCTGTTCTGACTTTGTCCAATAAAACTTAAATGTTAAATTAATAAAATGTTTGTTAAAAACGCAATACTTTAATTCTATAGCTAAATCACATTGACATTAAATCAGTTAAATACTGTCAGTAAGAAATATATTGGATAAATAATAAATATGCACAATACATATGATACCTTTTTTTTTTTTTAATCACCTAACTATGCAGGAAGTATGTGTGTGTGTGTGTGTGTGTGTGTGTGTGTGTATATACATGTATGTTAGCACACCTGAGATTTCAGTTTTGATGCTCTGGACAGCTTCATGATGGTGAGGTGGGGTTCAAACCCACGTTGGTCTCCTTGAAGAAGACCCTGGTCCTCAAAACGGCTGCGCAACAACTCTGCAAAACACACACACACAAAGTTTTAGTTTAATTTTAGTGTTAACACATGATCCAACCACAGAGCTACCTAAAAAAAAACATGAAAATACATGTAAATAGTGTAAACTGTAAAAGCAAAACAAAAGCATTTTATATATTTTTTCCCATTGAATCATCTCGACTTCCCTTAACTGATTTCTGTAAAAAGCAAAACAAAGGACATAAATAGTGCAACGCAGATGGCTGTGGCTGAGAATGTGTGTCAGGAGATGGAAAAAAAAAAAAAAAGCTTTTTAGCTTATGAATCATTTGACCACTCAGATAAAGACAGATACACAAACAAGGGCATAAACACACAGGCAACCTGCAAGGGCAGACACACACAGACACACACACACACACACACACACCAACTGACGAGGTTTAGAGGGAAACCACAGAGGTATTTTTAGAGGAGGAGAGAAAGGTTAGTATATAATCAATAACAGTGGTGGAGAGAGCAGACAAGAGGATAGGAGACTCTGACTTCCTGTTATTTCCTATTTTGCTCTTCCAACAATAACAACAATACGGACGGTCTCCTCTGTAATTCTTTCTACAGTTGTTTCATTTATCATGTCAAAAATACGAATTTGAAAAGTCAGACTTGTCGCAATTCTTCTGAATGCTCTTAGTAAAAAATATAAACTTGTGAAAATGGTCCACTTCCTGCAACAACAGCAGTTCCATCCAAGGCCTTTAAGGAGCTCAAGTCTACATCTACATGCACAGTGCAGCATTTCGGTTGTGGTACTAATATAAAATTATGAATTTTTACACACAAAGCTATTATTGTTCCTTATTTCAAAAACTTTCCTGTCAAAAACACACACTCTAGATTAATGCAAGTAATGCAAGAATAAATGATAGCACTGGCATTTGTTGTATAAGGTGAGGTAATACATATGGCACTGAAGTTAACTATGGCTGTGCATGTGTGAAACATCAATAATATTTTCATCTAAACATATTTAAGAGATACTTAAGCAGGCACAATAACTTTAATGAAAAATGTCATTATCTAGGCATAAATAATGGCATATTGAGGGCTAATTTTTCCATCAATAAGAGTCCCAGTGTTGTCTTTATACAGAGGTATGAAACAGTGAATGGTCAAAGAACACATTTCTTCCTTTATGCCTCAATTTTTATTATGATTTGCTAGTTTGAATCATATCTGTACAGGTATGTTTTATTTATTTCATGGACACGGATAACAAGAACCCAACTAACACACTCTAACCTTCCATGGTGTTCGACAGTTTGATTAACAGCTCAGGAAGGTGCTCAAACTTTACAGGATCCCTGCTGTTTGATTGATTTTTCTGTATTTTTGCCCTTTTAAAAAGTCTAACTACTGTCAGAGATCACGGTCAAGAATAAATGAGTACTTGAACAAAACTGCCTCTATCAATACAAATCAATATTTTGGGGAAATGTTTCTGCTAATTTGCTAAATGCAGCATTTGCTGAGCTGAATCTAAAACATGATGCTTCTTATATTGTATATCCAGACAATTTCATATATATTTATGAACACCAGCACCTCTCCCAGAGCTAGAAACAAAACAAAACACACCTCAATTCATTTCAACTGGAGTGAATCACATATTAAAAAGTGAAAAACCCTTAATTTCCTGTCATGCCCCGTGTGTGAGCACAAAAACATTGCTGCACATTTCAGATTTAGCTGATATATTAGAGTGAAAATGGACAGCATTAAGTGAATGTGAGTTCATTTACTCTGAGTGTGTGTGTGTGTGTGTTGCAAGAGCAATGGAGTGAGAATCCTCTTAGAAATGTTGGCTTAATGTTGCTGCCAAAGGCACAACACAAAAAACATACACACAAATGCTTCTGCATACACATGAACACAGACACAAAGGAAGAAAAATCTAAGAAAACAAATATAGACATATACACATACACACACACACATACACACTCATCTAAATACACAGATGCATAAACACTAATGCTGCGGTGAACAGAATAGAAATGAAAGAAAGAGAATGAAAAGAACACAAACACCATATTATTTAACCAAATCCACTTAGGCTGGATGAAGAAATAGGAAGTGGTTACACTGAACGCCTGATCACTGCAGGTGGTTGACTATTGAACAGCTGCAGCTTACATTCATTTGCACATTTAACATACTTACTGTGTTTTATTTTCAATTAAAGACTCAACCTGGGCCCAAGTCAAGTTTAGCCAAATTTTTTACCACTTACCTCTGTTTTAACCTGCTCCTTAGGTAACTCGGACAAAAAGTCCGGATTAGATCACCTCTGAACTTTGAATGTGAGAGTGTGAGAGCTAGCTTACCAATAACAACCCTCACAATATACCGTGCTATCGCCTAAAGCTGTCTAATCTGTGACCTCCTACAGCAAAGCCCCCACGACAGCAAGCTTCCACCCTGTTCAAGTGACCTTAAGAAAGGCAGCAAATCCTCCAACCAGCTGCAAGTCTCCTCAGCTGACCCCCAAGTTCAAACCTCCCTCCACACACACACACACACACAGAAAGACAGGTATTATGTATCACATTAACATCCTATAATATCATTTATCCTCTAGGAATGTCACTACGTGATAAAACGGTCAATCTATACAGTGACAGATGGACAAAAGGAGGACAGAAGAAGAAAAAAAAAATAGTATGGACAGTTAAATGCTGTTACTGACCTGCCAGGCTGTCCAGTGTGTGTCTGTGTTGTCCAGGGGCCAGCCCAACAAACACCACCTCCTTCCTGAAATGACTGATCCCTGAGAAGGGCAGCACCAGATCCTGCCCACCCAGCAGCTCAGCCAATGACGGCTTGACCTGCGAGAGCACGGTCGCCGCCCTAAAAAGGAAATATACACAAATGAATATGCACAAACACGCCAATTCACAACTTAATCCTCTCTCTCGTGTTACATAACGACAGAATCTAGCGATTACTATGACACAATCTTCTACTTGGTGTAGATTAAGCATTAGTATCACCGCATAAAATGGCTCACACATTCCAGAGCTGTAAGTCTTATTGAGTCGTGTCAATGTAATCTGAAAGCCCTGGTCATTTCTACCACTTTCTGATGAAATGTTGGAGTGAAATGAAATTTTTCTGCACTACAATTATAGCACCCAATGTTTTTTTCATATTTCTTATAGTTTACCTAATATAATATCAATTGGAAGTATTTGGCAGACTGCAAAAGGTTTAAACAATGAGATTTATTTCAGAATGAGCAAGTCGACCTATCGAAATCAGGAGTTTTCATTGTTATTCTGTTTATTAGGGGATATAATAAGAGCTCCCTAAAAAAAAAAAATAAAAAAAACACACAGTGTTTCTAAGGTTTATTATTGGAATCTAATCCTGAAAAATTTATAGACCTATCTCCCAGTCTTCCTGGAAGCGCTGAGAGGAAGAGATAAGACAGAAGCTGGTAATTAGTCACTGTGAAACACAGCATCCCTGTCTTCAAGCCCCAACTTTAGTGTGTATTCACTACTGCAACATACACAAGCAACAAGACTTTGATTAGTTATCTAACTAGTTGCAATAATACAAAGCATGATAATGAGAATGAAGGGGGTGATATGAGAGAAATGTTATTGTGACATAAAGACATTTGAGTGGAGCTCTGCTTGATTTAAGTTCAGTATTTTAGATGTAGCATGTGTGTTATATTCTGTAAGGGCAAATATGGAAACCTGAGAAGTCAAGAGAAGGGAGAGATTTTATTCTGTTCTATCCTTAATCACAGATTACACACCAGACACTGGAGAAAAATAATGTACAGTACAGGTCTGACTGTCGATCAATATACATTTGCATCCACATAATGGATGGCTTAACTTTAAGGGAAGGGGAAAAAAATCAATATTGCATTATATTTATATTGTAATACGGTCTTTTGCAATCAATTTTATTGATGTACTAGAAACAGTGGAATACATTCTGTTTGAACATCTGAATTTTCCTGCTTCCTGGCAGCTCAACTAGATAATGAGCTGTTTGAAATTTAAAAAATGAAACAAGTTCGTGGTCTTGTTGTGGGTTTTGTGACCCAACTTTTTATGAAATTCCGGTACACACTTTTTCCATCTCAGCTTGTTTCTTGTCAGCTGTCTGTCCTCAATGAGTTTTCATAATCACTGCTTTTGCTACTGCTTTTGGCCAAATACAGGAAACATTTTCCTCTTGTTGCAGAATCACCTGTGCTGTAATGCTACTGCTACGATCGACGAAGTATTGTGATGAGATGATATTTGTGACCTTAATTTTTAGACATTTTGACTTGTTATAGCATGAAAAGCACAGGTGTAAATCATCAAATTAATGATGTCTGCATTCCATTTAGATGAGCCAGTTTCAGGGTCCAGTTATTGTGTATAACAGAGCAACTGTTAATGTTATTAGTATTTCCTGTGCTTTTCCTACTATGATAAGTCAAATGTCTCCACTGGAAAAAGGCTGATGCTTTGGCATTAATCTACAATATCATACCATGTAACAATTCAAATTTCACCACTGTACTACTCTCTGTTTAACATTTCAGGCTGTATGTGAATATTACAGAACCAATAGTGGACTGGCATGTGCATCAATACACTGTATACAGGCTGCGTTTGTTTGTACGTTTGTGCGTATGTGGGCATGTGCATCCACTCACAGGTCAACTTGCTCCTGATTGGCGAGATGGGTGACTAATAGCGTGATGTGGAGAGTTGGAACAGGGATCATGGCTTTGGCCAATAGGGGCTCCTGCTGAAGCACCGCCTCTTGGACCTCAGTCACAGCTGAGCTGATCTGTTATTGGACACATTTGCTTTCAATCGTCAGCAGCAGCGGTGAGTTATTACAAGTCACATGCAGTAACTGCTGGTTCACTCTCATCTTTCACCTCTCCTTTCAAGAAGCAGCTCGGTATGGATGAGAAGAAGAAAGGAAGATGAGGGGAAGAGATCAAAAGATGGGAGACAACTGGTGCAGCTTCTGCAGTTCAACAGATAAAGCGTCAATAGATGATGACCGTGGTAAATCAATTCCCTTTCAGAGGACCTTTTTGGTCAATAAGCTGTAAGATTTTAAGTGTCATCAGCTGTTTGGTAATTGAATCTTGAACTTTTTTCCTTAAGAGACTTTCTCACAGTAAAGATTGTGCTTCACTGACTGTGACTGCCTGTCAAACATTGAGCTCATCAACAGTCTGGAGAGAATATATTCAAGTCCCCATGTGTGCTCTCATCTTCTCTGTTATTTTAAACTCAAGAGGAGACAACAAGGTCTACATCCATCAGTTTCTGGGTCATACACAAGAGAAAGTGGTGACAATATATAAAAAAAACAAGGATTAATTTTATTAGCATCACAGTATTCTCTTCATACTAAAAGAAATTATCAGAAATGACCTTCTCCTTTTATTTAAACATCATACCAGAATTTCTGTATAGCTTTGCCAGTTTACTACAAATAATCTATTCACTTTGCTGCCAAATATTATCCACTCATTTAGAGTAGAACAATGTGAACATACAGTCAGCTGTATGCCTTTTTTTCAAAACTTCATCATTTCAAGGTAATAAAGTTCAACTGAAACTCCTCGTTCCTGTTACTGTGACACTTTGAGACCTTGGAGATTACTTCTAAAGAGAACTCCATTTACAAGATATGCTGTTGGAATGGGAATCAATACGCTAAAATGAAAGTCATAAAATAAATGTGATTGTGAATTTGGTAGCAACTTATGACAAGAATGTTGCAATTTGGGAGGTGACAAAATGTCAGTTTTGGTAGTATGCTTTGGCAAATGGTAATCAATAGAAGTATCTGCAGTTTGTAGTGAATGGGGTAAAATGTGCAACAACAAAAAAAGCCTATAAATACACAATTAGTGAATAGAACAATAATTCCTTACCTGTGTGTTAGTGATAGGGATGGAGACAAAGTAGTTGGGTCGCTGGCTCTTCTTTTTTTTTTTCTTTTTTTCTGCATCTTCCTCACTGTCCACTAGCCCTCCACTGTCTCCTCTCTTCCTCTTTCTCTTCTTCTGGGTTGATTCTTGGCTGGGGACTGGACAGAAAGGGGCAAACATACATTAAATTGGTGACAAATCCACCTAAGAGAGATTCATTGAATTGACCCTGATGCTTCAAATTACTGACAGCTGTTTTACTGACTCCCTGAAAATGCATTTTCAGTCTCAAGCTGGTTGGCTGTAAGTTAGGGAGACAAATTTACTGCACACTCCTTAAGGATAAGACAGTAAATATTACAGGCAGCTAGCCAGTCTGTCAGCCACTAGGTTGAGGCACAATTTCATCAGTCAGTAAATCAGAACTTCAAGACTTTAGTCCTCTACTGGTTAAAAAAAAAACTTGTAATACATGAAAGAAGAGTTGTAAGAATGAACATACATCCTAGCTCCTTCCATGAGGTGGGGCTGGTCAGAGCAAAGGGAAGCTCCGACATTAAACTGTCTGAAGTTTCAGCTGATTTAAGGTTTTTCTTCATCAGCTTTCTCTTCTCCCTCCTCATCTTCCTCTTTGTCTTTTTCTCACTTGATCCTGTGGGAGTTGAACATAAGTAACTTTAAATTATGATACAACAAACACAGAGTAAATGCACAGTAGATGGACATTATCCAGTACCATACTAAACCTTCTTCTGCACAGCTCAGAGGACAATGCTCAATACTTCACGCTCACCAAACAGGCAGATAACCACAAACGCAGTGTGCTGTATACTTAGTGCAGTATTCTACAAACCCCCTATGAGCTGTATCCTTAATAAAGTCTGAATTTAATTGATTTTAGAGAAAGACACACCATGGAATTCTTTCAGAAAATGGTTGGACTTTAATATCTGTGGGTGTATTACACCATTGTGGGCAATGTTGCACATCAATGAACAGGACTGATTTATGGTCATATTGGATTTTTAATTATTTTTTTCATCAATATGATGAAAGTAACTTGGTTTTACAGATATTTTGATTTGCTGCATTAAGAAAAAAAGACATTCATGTTTGCTTGTTTATTCATTACTAGCTTCAAATGATTTTCCAGAAAATGTACTATATTACACACAAATAGATATTATGATATATATTTACATATATCATGGTAGAGGATTTTATCCAAATCCTCCACTTCTCATAGTGATGGCGGGAAAAGCTATGTGAGTGTAGATTGCATGTGTGATGTTGAATCTTTAATGTCAGATACTGTAGTAACTGTAACTGAGGTTACACTTTAATTTTGAATTAGGTAAAGCAACACATTTTAAACCACTATCTGTTAAGGTGCATGAACACTGTTTAAGTCATCTTTGGCCAGCATGCAAGTCTTGGCAAAGAGAGTACAATACTGTTTTCATTTGATTCTCCATCATGCTAAGCCATGTTAAAGGTGCGTTTATCATTCTCTGCTGTTCATTGTGATGTTGGAACACCTGACGTTTTGTTTGGCATGAGCCCATTCAACATGCAAATTTTAAATTGTGTCTCCATCCATTCGGCACAGAGTGTTTCCGAGTCAGTTGTTTTTTTTCAAGTGTACCCAATCAGTTGAGTTCAGCGAACACTTTATGACAATTTCAACAAACCCAGTTATTATCTCAGGCAGTCAGCACAACTCACCTGACAGTGTGGAGGATCCAGGGTCAGTCACCTCTTGCTGGACCTCCATGCTGACTGCATCCACCTGGTCTGGGGTCACCATTACACTCCTCAACTCCTCAACTTCCACACCCCTCTCCTGTCCAACCACGTCTTCATTACCACCACCACCCTCGTCATCATCATCATCATCATCATCTGTTGCAACAGCAGTAGTCTCTTTGTCATAGGAGATAGTAGCAGGCTGCATGTCACTCACGGTTACTTGATGCAGACGGGACTGTGCTATAGCCTACACGAGAAAGAAATTGTACAACCAGGACATAACCATCATTATATTATATTTGTGTTAACTGCAGTGAGGAAAGCATGAGGGGTTTTCTTGTTTTAAATTCAAGACTTTTCAGTTATTACCTTAAGGCTGACCCGGTGTGCAGATGGATTAAGCGCGTTGACGTAATGACAGTAACTAATATGAATTTGATGCAGCCTCGGAATTGATCGTTCATTACCAGCAAAAATCTTCTGGAAACAAACACTTCTTGAACACGTCGATCTGAGATTCAGCAGGATGCGACCGAGGAGCATGACACACAAGTAACACAAGTGTGACAAAGTTTTGCTAACGTTTTGCTGACGTTAAAAGCTGGCTAATGTTACTCGAATGGGTACTACAACTAACTATAGCTCATATAACAAGGAAATATTAGCCTATAACTACTTTCAGAACAGCTACAGTTATGGTAAACCTGTAGACTTTGCTACCTTGTCGCTAATAACACCTGTTGAAATGAATCAATCAGCCATGCTGCCGAACATCTCTTAAGCTAAGTTAGCTAACTGTTAGCAAACTGCCTGCTAATTCGCTAAACTAGAGGAAACATACATTTTGATAACTTGTCATTGTCTGCTGAAGGAGGAAGCTCATTTCTGGTGCTCTTATTCAGTAAAAATGTCCAAAGAAATAGCGTATAACATTTATTTTACACTCTTCTTTGATTACCGCCCGACCGGAAGTTGCTTCTGTTTGTAAACAATGTCGTATTTCCAGCGTGGGTTTTCAGCGCAAAGCCTTTTTTTCAAAATAAAAGTACATGGCACTTGACCTTATATATTGAAAACTTTCATGTTACTAAATTAACTATTCTGTAGTGATAAATGTGTTGGAGTCCCTCTCTATAATGGGTTGTTTACATACATTTATTGTACATCAAAAGATCTCTGTAAATGTAGACCCAGAGAAACACAGATACTGTGATTGCACTCACAAATTAGGTTTATTAAAAGTATTCCTTTTATTAATCATCACATCTTATATACATTCTAAAACATTACTTTAAAATCTAAGTAGCTAAAGCAAAAATGCTCATAATTGCTTCAGAGCAACAATAATATATATATATATATATATATATATATATATATATATATATATATATATATTCTATTATATGCTATTCGTGAACCTAAAAGTCATCTAATAGTCATCCTTAATTATTTACTGGTCACTGATCAGTACACAAGTACACTAGAAATTTAAACTAAGAAACAGTAAAAGCTGACTGATATTTTTACACAGTTTCATACAAGGTACTGACTGGTTACATGTAAAAAGCCAAAGACACATCAAACTACATGAAGTTAATATTTATGAATTCAACATCAGGAAATGTGTAGTGAACTATCTGTTTAGCAAATGTGAAATGTGCTATAAATGAAGTTGACTTTCCATGAATATAAATCAATCAGTTTTATTGCATATATATTTTTAAATTCTTGTTGTTTATACAACCCATTACAGATTATTTTACTTGTGATAACTGTAATGATAACACTATTACCACCAGCAGCACTGCAAATTATACTTATTGCCAAATTCTACTCCATAGGACATTGACAGTGCTGTGGCTACTACCAGTTGCAGGAGGAGTCGCGCCACGATGAATTGCAGGAGGAGGCGCGACACGATGAGTTGCAAGACCAATCACACCATCACCACCACTCAGAGCATTTTCACTGGAGTCCTTCCTTCCTGTACTTCCCCTGTACTCCAGTAATTTATTTTTTATGTTACAGACAGCGTCATGATTTTGTTTACACTCCAGTAATCCAGGCATAGTCTCATGGAAGAAAACGTTGACCTGCAACACAACTTGAGGGTATGTAGATAATGTTCTCGTAGGAACTGTGTTCTTGGCCTCACGTGTGTGGTACATCAACACCAGAATAACAGGTTTATCACCTATGGAGATCAAAAGAGGAGAAGAAGTATGAGATAGAGTTCAGAAGAAGATGCTCAATGATATGGAAATGTTTTAACTTAAAACTGTAAGATTCAGTGTGGATTGCAATTTTCTGACCCTGCTGTTGAGACTCTGACCACAAAAGATAATTAAAAGATGTTTACATTGTTATAATTTAAATACCAATAAATTCTCTTTTGCTGATACATTAACATGTTGATAAAAATTATTTTAAAAGTCAGATAAAATGTTGTAGGCACACAAAATGAAAATGAGTACAAGCAATTTCCACTTCAAAAAATGTTCCCTTACCTTTAACCTCAGACATGGCTGCCTCCACATCTGTTCCAACACGTGAACTGATTGTACAGAAGACAATTATGATCTTGCTGCTATCCTTATCACTTTCAATAAGCTGAACCTGATCTGGAACTTTAGCCTTCACTTTGGCCAGCAACTGTGTGTCGGTACCAAAGTTTTTCCCACTGACGACCTTCTGGTACATCACTTTGGATACACAAGGAAAATCTGTTGTGCAAATGACAAAGAGTTATACACTGACAAGAAAATAATATTAGAGCTTTTTAAATATATTTTAAAAAAGAAAAAAGAGCACTGCTGAACCAATTTGACTTTTTCAGTCCCAGTACTGATTCAGATACCAATACCTCAGCTTTGGGTATCAACTAACACCAAGTACTGTTCCACTACCAGTATTTGATTAATAAGCTGTTTGCTTCACTGTGTGGAAGCGATTGGGATCATTCTTTTTTTATGTGTGAGGCAACATCAGGCTTGACTTAAACATTGCTAACGTTGTAAAACAAAATGTAACAAATAAATACATAGATTTAAATTTACTGAATTGTTATATATTAAAATATTGCTATTTAAGTCTGTATCAGACGGATATCCGAAATCGGTATTGGTGCAAATCTGCCATTAATAGTATGTGTTTACTGTTTCAATAGTCTTTAAATACAGTTCTCCAAATCATACTGTAATTCAACTGTATTTCAGCATCAAAAGTTTAAGTGTGTTTAAATTTGTATCTAGATAAAAGACCTTGGAATATTTATATATAATTTTCAGACCTTACTAGTGTCATTTTAAATTTATTTAAATTTTAAGTTAAAATGCAATCTAAAACTGGGTACTTCTCACTACATATTATGAGAGCAGATTCAGCTACTAAATGAAGCATATTAATGAGGCTGCTGTTGGAAGCATTAACAACTAATTTCACAGTGATACATATGCAAATTTCATATTTCATTATGAGAAAGAAAAATAGATTTACATTGTGCTCCTTGTGGATTTTGTTGGTCAGTACAGACCATTGATTGACCAGGGCCTGCAGAATACCCTGTCACATAAAATGACATAATGCAATTACTGGCACCTTATAGTATATAATAAAAACTGCAAAAGAGACCTGGAATTTGAGTAATAATACAATCTTAAAGAAAGATTTAAAGAGTGCAAGACTTACCTTGGGCTCCTGGTGGAAGGTCCTCGGTTTGGCAACCACAGGACACCATACGACCACTGCTACCTGAGGTACTTGTACCTGCCAAAGAGCCTGTCACATAAAATAGATCAATGCACTTATTGATTCCAAAGCTTGGATAAATCACCATTTTAAAACCATATAAAAACTAGATTTAGAACATTCCTTAAAAAAAACAAAAACATACATATGCTTCAAATCAGCTTATATCAATAAGATTTGGTATTACTAACTCAAAATGTCTGATCGAGTTGCCATTTCGAGTCTCCTAATGAGAAAGACAGCATTCACTGTTAATTAGGGATGCACTAATCCAAGTTTTTCAATCCCAATACACACCTGGGCTTTAGGTATCAGCTGGTACCAAGTGCTGATCTAATACCAGTGTTTAATTAATAAGCTGTATGCCTCACTGTGTGGAAGAGACTGGGATCATTCTTTTATGTGTAAGACAAAATCAGACTTGACTTAAACATTGCTTTTGTAACTTTGTAAAACAAAATGTAACAAATAAATACATAGATATAATTGTACTGAACTGTTATATACTAAATCATTTTCAGACCTTACTAGTGCAAAATAGACCTTTGATTTGACTTAGAATGCAATCTAAAACTGAGTACTGCTCACTGCGTATTATGAGAGCAGATTCAACCAATAAATGAAGCATATTAATGGGGCTGCTGTTGGAAGCATTAACAACTCATTTTACAGTGATACATGAGCAAATTTCATATTTCATTATGAGAAATAAAAATAAATTTACCTTGTGCTCCTGATGAATTAGGTTGGCGCGTTGTTTGGTTGTGTGCTTTTGAGATATCTGTGCCTGCAAAATACCCCGTCACTTAAGACAGAATAATGCACTTATTTATCCCAAATCTTATATAAATCACCATTTTTAAAACCAGATAAAAACTATATGTGGGACATTCTTCAAAACATACACTTCAAATCATTAAGATTTAATACTTTTAACTCTAAAATTGCCTGATTGAGTTTCCATTTGCTTATGTTAATAATTCTAAATGATTTTAATAGTTAATCATTTTAACCCTTGTCTGGCTCCTGGTGTTGATTTCTGCTGAATTCCTCCAGTAGACCGATATGAGCTTCAAGGAATTTCTGGACATTTGCCGTTTGAGTCTTCATCTCCTTCAGGATATGGAGGTAATCAACCAGGACTCCATTACTATTTAGAGCATCTGGAGAAAGAGCATCAGGTTGAGTGTGAATTTGTACAACTGAATGAAGTACAATTACACATTCTAACATGATCCAAAACATAAAAACAAATAGCGGTCAAATATGAAAGTGAAAGTGACTGCTATAAAGCTGTACGTACCCCTCAAAGAGTCATGAGGGATGAACTCTTTTAGTTCTCTTAGAAGCGCATCGATTGGCTTCTGAAACAAACATTTATGGAATAACCTCATTTTATATTTACATCAATACAATTCATAGATACTTATGGTTTTTTTCATGTTCATTGCGCAAACAAACAATAATGAGCAAACATATACAGCTCTGACTCTTTTCATGTCATTATTTCTGGATGCAATCTTGGTCTCTCAATCTAAATCTCACTATAATAAGATTTATGAACGTCAGCTGCCATAGCTCACCTGTTTGTGTATTATTTCAAAGACACTCTTTCTCAGTTTGAGATTACTAAGTCCAGGAAAGAGCTCACGCAGGTCTTCTCTGGTCAGTGACTGGATCTCCGAGTCAGTGTGGAAACCTGCCTCTGGAGTACAGCACAGATGTGTGTGGTATTAAAGCAAGCACCTTGGACTTCCTGGTTGATTATAATACAGCAAAATGCAAATTCAGATCATCACAGGATCATTTTCTAGCAGTGAGAGAGTTGCTTCTGTTTGCGTCCAGAAAAGACCCCTCATATCTGTGCTTGTATAATGATCCTACAGAAGGGCTGTTCATGTTACGTGCACACTGTGTCAATCACACTTACTTTCCAGTGCTGAGACAGCGTCTGGCTTCCTGTGTTTTATTTCCTTCAAAAGTGACATGATTCACCTGAAGAAAAACACACATAAAAACAGAAAAGGGCAGATACGAATGAATTTCTATATTTCTCTTTTACACACGCATCATGCTTAATAATGCATAAAGTATTAATACTGTGTATAGAATTAAGCATGATTGTTCTCTGTTACGTAAACAAGCTAGGCCTGAAAAAACAAG